>KK113245.1:182287-301046 GCA_000611955.2 Stegodyphus mimosarum
TACAGAGTAATATTATTTTTGTAATACATTTCAGTTGTAAAAGCCATTTTGCGATTTGGTAAAATGTTTCATTTAACTCACCAAATTAATGAAGTGTATTTACACAGAATGTGGCATAAAACAATAATATGAATAATTGGTTTTAATATGTGTCATTAATTTTTATTAAATGTTTTAATATTATGTTCAGTGTAAATGTATTAGATATAGGATTGAGGTGTTAAATAGAAAATTCATCAATTTCACATTTTCACATGCAAACTCCGCAGAATTAACTGAAATCCGCAGAGAAATGTGCAATTTATTTTATCATTATAAACTATACGAAGTGCTGCGTATAGGGACAAAAATACGCTTCAGCGCTCTTCAAACTAAGTGAAATGAATTAATTCTGGATGATTTATTAAATTTCCAACGCGACTTAAAGCTGCACAAAATTATTCGCTTTCAGCCATATTCTGGTCTTGCGCATAATCAGTTTATATCTCCTATTTGCTGAATTTGCTAAAAGTTTATGTAGTACAGATGTATTCCTTTATTCCAAGACAGGTTTAATCATTCAGAAACGGAATTTGATTACAAACGTTTTAGGATTACTAATTAATAGAGTTTCGAATTTGAATAATTTTCGATAAAACGGAAAGGTAAATAGAATTTCTAAAGTAATTAAAACAACCATCATATTTCGGTTAAAAGATGAAACTATAAAAAATATTAAAAATAATAAAAACAGTTACGGAAGTATAGTTAGCTGACAAAGTTTACTAGAACCAATTAATTATTTTCTTAATAATTACTTTTGGCGTCATAATTTATTATGTCAAAATGATATACCTAATTTCGAGTCACGTCAAAGGACATTGATGATTGATTTCAAATAGTTGCAAGATTTACCATCATATTATTTTTTAAAAGGTTTATGTTTTTTAAAAGATGTTTACATACTTTAATTTTTCAACATTTAATTCAAAACATTTAATTAATGTTTTCTAATTTAATAATTTTATTTAAAAAACTTCTTTTATTACTTTTACAATTTATTCAGATATAATTTAGAAACTTGGCTCTGTTAATAATTCTTTCCGTTGCTTCTTGACAAAGACCAAAGAATGTACAGAGTTCGTGCGTAACTGGAAGTTCTAATTAAAATCCTGCGGACCCTAATAGATGATTAGAGAGTTATCGATATCTTTTAAAAACTCGCAAAATAGTAAGAAGTTTAGAATAAACCTTTTATTTAGCCACAAACAGAAAAGGCGCAACTTGTGCTACCAACGGAACGTCCACTACTTGTGGATAGTTGCCGTAACAGACATTTAAATTCAAACGTTGATCGTGTGATCGAAGATTACATATAGTACAGACTACAGGAAGTTGGCTCAGATATTTTACCAGCGCGTAATTTAAAACATCGGCTAGCAAGATGCTAAAGCTGGAATATATCTTATAAGGAGAGCAGGTGAGAAAACTGAGAGCAATACTCGGTTTGCCAGAAGCTCTGATTTAAAGATTCAAACCCTCAGCTAAAATATGTAAATAAAACCTAATTTGCATTCCGGTGAAGAATAAAGGAAACGTTGCATTAAATACTCATTTCTGTATTAATTTACCTTTATTTCGGTTTTACTTTCTAATTTTTATTTAATTGCTTTAATTTATGCCCTCCTGTAGAAAATTCACCACTTTAAGCTGATATTAGTTTTGTATATATATAGATATTAAAACTGTTCAAAACACCAATTCAAGAGTTCTAAGCAAAAGTACAACTATGCACTGCAAGCTGCAATAAACACTGGCAATATTTAGACACACGTCCTCATGAAACGATGTACCGAGAGATATAAATTCTTCTGTTTCTCACTTAATTTTTACTTTTTTGTTTGAAGGAGGTATTGTAATCGCCAGAAGTTTCGCGTATCATATTTCGACGGAAATATCCATTTTAAACGCTCTCAGACGCTTTTTGACCATTTTTTGACATACGTCCGTATGTACGAACAGAACAAAACACTCTCTTTTTCAAAACGGGCTGTAAAAGCGATTTAAAATAGATTAAAAATGGATTTATTCGTGACGCAGATATGTATCTCACATAACTGAAAAATGACTAGCCGTATAAGGTTGAAATTTTGTATATGGGACTGCTATAACAGATGTACATACATACATATATCTTTATTTAGTTGTATTTAACTGATCGCAGATTGGTTTGTTCTCCTTGATAAGTCGATTAATCTGCGATCAATGACAATAGCTACTTTTTGAATACTTAAAAATTTTACTTTCGATTTTGGTATTTTTGCGATGAAAGATATTTCTTTACGGATTGTTATGTTTTTATAGCAATGACTAAATTTTTTTTCTTTTCATAATTGGTTTTAAACTGAATTTCTGTTCCTTGGAAATGGTATATGGAACGTTTTCTTATTATAAATTATTATGCATTATTGATTTATTATTTTGCAGCTTTAGCGCAAGTCATGGTCTTTTTAATTTACTTTTAATTACTTCTATTTAGAATTTATATATATATATATATATATTCGTGCTTTGCAATGCCAAATTGAAAAAAAAAATTTGACAAATAACGAAATCAGACTTTAAATGCAGTCTCCTTGTTTCTTTAGTGATATCTCCTATCTTGTTTGCAGCTTTAGCGCAAGTCATGGTCTTTTTAATTTACTTTTAATTACTTTTATTTAGAATTTATATATATATATTCGTGCTTTGCAATGCCAAATTGAAAAAAAAATTTGACAAATAACGAAATCAGACTGTAAATGCAGTCTCCTTGTTTTCTTTAGTGATATCCCCTATCTTGATGCAGTGATATTTTATCCTGTACTGATACTGATATTTGTTCCCATACTGATATTGATAGTTAGTTCTTATACCGATATTTGGGGACTCGTTATGAAAAATAAAAATGAAAGAAATTTGTTTCCCTTACAAAAAAAATTGAATGGGATATTTAATTCCAAAATTTGCAATTTTTATGTCATTTTCAATTGGCTTTGAGGAATCTGTTAATTAAGTTAGAATAATTTGAAAGTGTAAGTTTAAATGAAGCGCAGCAAAAAAAATGTGAATAATTTAATAGGCCGTACAATTAAGTCATGTGGTTTCCACACCCAATTTTGATTTATTACACTCATGTCCATAAATTAAGAATAATCGAATTCTAAAATAAATATATCACCTGTAAAGTCACTACACACATCTTCAAGAATCATATGCAAATTTCAGGAAGTAACCAGACGACACCGATGGTACGTCACAATGACGAGAGTGTAAGAGAGTGATATATAAGGAATGCAGGCAAAGAAGTAAAATTGTTCGCAGGCGTTTTATAAGCATTTCAGTGCAATAACCGAATAGTTATGACAAAAAGGATGATTTTTTACGTATTAGAATTATCGGCCGTCTGGAATGTGGGCGTACCCAACTGGAAGTATCAGACGAACTCGGAATTGCCCAGAGTGTCATCTCCAGGCTTCGGCAACAATTCCAAGATGATGGTAATGTGAGTAGACGTTACAGCACACGTCGCCCCAGAGTTACAACGCCGAATGAGGACCGGTATTTGGCAGTTACTGCCAAAAGAAACAGGCGGAGCACAGCCTCAGACCTGTTTCATCAGCTCTCTTCAGCCACTGGTACGACAATTTCAAGGCAGATCGTGTACAGACGCTTAGGGCAGATTGGTCTATATGCTCGTAGACCTGTCAGACGCGTTCCACTTACTGCAACTCACTGTCGCCTGCGGTTAGCCTGGAGTAGAGAGCATGCATTGTGGACACCACAATATTGGGCTTGCGTGATGTTTTCCGACGAGTCCAGGTTTAGCTTGCAATCTGATTCTCGCCGGACTTTCATATGGAGAGCTCCAGGTACCCGTTACCACCAAGAAAACATCATCATTGAACGACACCGTTACGGTGGTGCAGGAGTGCTCGTTTGGGGTGGAATTATTCTGGGTTCCAGAACTGACCTGCATGTTCAAATTGGAACCATGACAAGCCAAATCTATCGGGACGTCAACTCATTCTGGGACAACATGTACATTTATTTCGGGGCGCCATGGGCGCACAATTTGTGTTTATGGATGACAACGCCCGTTCTCACCGTGCAAACATCGTAAGCGAATACCTTCAATCGGAGGATATCACCCGTATGGACTGGCCAGCATTCTCACCGGACTTGAATCCAGTAGAGCACGTGTGGAACATGCTTGGCCGACGAGTTGCAGCCCGTCAGCCTCCTCCTACATGTCTACCAGAACTTCGGAGAGCATTGCTTTTTGAGTGGTGTAATATCCCCCCAAGATCATATCGATAACTTGATACTCAGCATGCCTAGGCGTTGTACAGACTGTATTGCATCGTCTGGGAGACATACAATGTATTAACAATCATGCCAACCATGTAATATTGGTTTTTTGTAAATAGGTTTCTTTTTGTAATTTTCTTCAGGGAGAAAAAATCGCTAATTTTTTTAATAATATCAAACATATAGCATCTTTTTTTGCTCTTTAACTTTTGTTTAATAAATAAGCTTTACAAATAAGTCAAATTTGTTTTGCTTCTAACTCTTCCTTTGCCTGATTTTGCATTATCCTTAATTTATGGATGTGAGTGCATTTTCCCTTCTGACTTTGAATTTCAAGATTGAAATCGCTTTCTTTTTTATCACTGTTGCCAACTCTTTATTCCAAGTTGAATATGTGTTGAATTTAAATGTTCTCAATAATTCATACACGCACACACCCGCATATATATATATATATATGTAATTAATTAATATGAATTGTAACTTAGGCAACTGAACGAAATTTAGAAATAAAACGTGAACTAAAAATGTATTATAACGTGAAAGAACGTATCAAGAGCCTTTAGCTATGTGTTACAGTAAGCTGTATGTTAAATAGTAACACAGAATTACTTAAATAGTACATATTAGGTAATGTACAGTAGACCCTCGTTTACACGAATCTCAGGTACCGAAAAATCAAGAGTTCCTGTCAAAAAAAATACGTGTTAACTGTGGAACCAAATTTTATGTTCGTATTTTTTCCCATATATTAACAATTTACAAGGTATATTTTCTACATAAGTACCACAATTTATTATGTGCATCATCACAAGAAACACTGCAGTACTAATCACTGTACTATAACTTGTGAGAATGCATTTCGAGATAATTTTTATTGAAAAAGTTCTATACATTGCGCTGAGGTAGACGCTAATGAAAATGCCTGATGAACTTCACGGCCAATTGTACTCATAGCTTCTATAAAGCTTGGTCAGTTGGGATGTTGCAGGGAAATATTGTACAGTTTCCTATGTATGGAATGCTTTCTGACGGTTGAGCGTTGTGATATTTTCCTCCTCACTTTCTTCTGATGTCATTTCTCGCATCTCAGACACAACTGCTTGTACATCAGATTCGATCGCAACACATAAGGTAACATTGTCATCTGCACTAACAAATTCCTCAAAACTAACACCAGGATTCGCAGTGTCTCCCAGAATTATTTAAAATTTAACATTAGGCATGCTATCTAACTTTTAAAGAATAAAAAAGCACATCTGAACAACAGACTACATTTGTTGATTATCATTGTTAATGCGACTGAAGCTAATGGCTGACAAGATGATAACGATTGGTCGAGCAATGTTACTTATGCTAGCCATGATTCAAATAACACAGTGTATTCTATAATGTTTTCAATTAAACTGTATGGAACATTTCTAAAAACAGCTCTAAAAGAGGAAAAACAGGAAAAATTATGAAAAACTTCGTATGTCCGTGTTAAATTAAAAAATCTAATGATATCAAGACTCAAAAAACAGTTCGTAATTCGTGTTAACAAAAATCTCCTTTAAATGATAACACTTCCTATAACATGATTTATATCGCTGCTGGGATCGAAATTTTGTTCATGTTAGCCGAGTGCTCGCCTTAAGCAAGTTCGTGTTAAAGGAGGTTATATATATATATGTAGTGCCGATCATTTGGAGCCTTGATGAAATCCAGATGCTGTGACGTCATTTTCTCTACTACTACGAGCTGCGTAGGCGTCAAGCGAAAATGAGGGGAATTACCTTTTTCTTTTGGACATGATAGACGAATGGACGTGTTAGCAGAGACGCTGCTTCTGTTTTAAACTTTGACGAATCACTTTTTAATTCTCGTAAATGTTAAATATATGTAATAATCGTTTGTCTAATTAAAATGTCTTTCGTTAGCTAATTTGTTCATCGTTTTATCCCCACAAAATTTTCTCACAAGTGGGATTTAGCACTCGAAGGAACTGTAGTTTTAGCTGATTTCCTGAATTACTACCGGTTTTGAAGATTTACTGTTGCTGTGCTGTAATATTTTACGATGTATAATGAGCAGTGTTCCGAACAGAAACCTCGTCAAACTCATAGGAATGTATGCTGATTTACCTGAACCGAAACTGCGTAGTAGTGATTAAATAGTGTGCAACTCTATTAAAAACTGTGGAATAATTTTTAATAATACTCGATGTCAAGTGTCAAGACTTGAATTGTGGCCAAAAATACATCGGACATAATCTGTTTGTACTCGCACCATTTGTCATCTATTGGATGGTAGGGAAGCACTTTGTTTTGTCTTTGCTTCTGGAACATCGGGGATTACCATTATATGAAGTGAGTGATTTTCTCAATTTTATTAAATATGTTTCTAATTGATGTGCCGGGAATGGAAGATGTCCTGAAAAAGGAAAAAACATGTAATATAAAATTATTACACAAAATAATATTTAACGATGTAGGCGACAGAAATAATCGAAAAAGATTAAGACAATTTAGTGGTTTCTCTTTAGCAGAGAATAGTAAAGAATTTAATAAAAAACTAGAAAACGTCAAACAAGATTTTCAGGCTTATGAATTAATTTCCATTGCCAATGTTTTATGCATTGATAGCTCTGGCACACAAGATGACTTAGCAACCCGAATTGTTTCTTATCTGAATAATTTAGAATTGCTTAAAAATAATGTAATTTTAGAAGAAAATGAAAATGAAAGTGACTCAGAGGGTGAGGACGGTGGGGATAAAAATGAAATAAATGATAATGTTCAAGATGAAACGAAACTAAGAAACAATTCTGGTGCCACAGTGAGACAACTTCCTTCCCAATGTGATAATGATAATACTCTTAGTACAATTGAAAACAAGTCGAATGAGTGGGTTCGGTAAATGTCAAGTAAAACCTGTAGGCTTCTTTAAAGGTAATATTAAAATTAATGATTTTCAGTGTACTGCAGATATTTATGTTGTAGACAACAATGTGATGACACATGAGGCCATTTTAGGCTTAAATGTAATATTGAAAGGTGAAATACTAATAAACGAAAATGGGGTTACCATAAAAAATAAGTCACAGGATGTGGTAGTAATGTGGAAGTAAATATTGTGTCTGTTTTACCTGTTGACCTAGCCAGTAACGAAAACGAAATAAACATTGCACCTAGTGTTCCAAACTGCTTTAAAAAGACTGTTCAACAGTTAGTTTCGAACTATATGCCACGTAAGACCAAATCTACGGACATACAATTAAAAATTTGTGTTAAAAATGACGAACCAGTATCGCATCAACCGCGTAGATTACCGTTTTCGGAAAAGAAAATTGTTGAAACCCAAATATCTGAATGGCTAAAGTCAGGAATTATAGAACAAAGTTCTTCGGAATATTCCAGCCCATTGGTCATCGTTAAAAAAAAAGACGGGACACCAAGGGTTTGCGTTGATTATCGTCGTTTAAACAAAGTTGTCGTAAAGGATAGATTTCCTCTTCCCCTGATTGAGGATATCCTAGACCGCCTTCAAGAAGCACGTGTTTTCAGCACTATTGATCTCAAAAATGGCTTTTTTCACGTGGACGTCGAAAAGGAAAGTCGGAAGTACACATCATTTGTTACGCATGAAGGGCAGTACCAGTTTTTGAAAGTGCCGTTTGGACTCTGTAACTCACCAGCTGTATTCCAGAGATTCATAAATACCATTTTTCGACCGTTAGTTAACGATGGAATCGTTTTGCCGTACATGGACGATATCATCATTTTGTCCGCTTCATACGAAGAAGGAATCGAGAGGCTGAGTCAAGTTTTAAATCTAGCAAGGGAATACGGGTTGGAAATAAATTTTAAAAAATCCCAGTTCTTAAAGAAACGAATTGACTTTTTAGGCCATGTCATAGAAGAGGGTAAAATTTTCCCATCCACCTTGAAGACGCAAGCCGTTATGAATTTCCCTGAACCATCTAATTTAAAACAGATTCAGAGTTTTCTTGGATTGACAGGGTATTTCAGAAAATTTATTCCTAAGTACCCTATAATTGCCAAGCCACTTAGCGACCTGCTAAAAAAGGGTAATAAGTTCGAATTCGGTGAAGAACAAAGGATTGCATTTAATCGTTTGAAATCAGCGCTAGCTGAGAAGCCTGTACTTGCAATTTATAACCCTCATTATGAAACTGAACTACACACAGATGCCAGCATAGAAGGATACGGGGCGATTCTAATGCAGAAACCCCCAAATGACAGCAGTTTTCACCCCACTTATTTTATGAGCAGGAAAACATCTGATGCAGAGAAAAAATATTCAAGTTACGAGTTGGAGGTCCTCGCGATCGTAGAAGCACTGAAAAAGTTCCGTGTTTACCTTTTGGGAATTTCATTTAAGATAGTGACGGACTGTTCAGCATTTCAAAGGACGATGGAGAAAAGAGATTTAGCGACGCGTGTTGCTCGTTGGGCTTTGTTGTTACAGGAATTCGATTATGTTATAGAACATCGTAAAGGTGTTAGAATGCCACATGTAGATGCTCTAAGTAGAGCTCCTCTAAACGTTTTATGTGTTTCTGTTGAGAATATCCTACCTAAATTAAAACTTGCCCAAGAAAATGACACTGAAGTAAAAGCCATTAAAGAATTATTGAAAACCTCAAGTTATGAAAATTACTGTAATAGAAATGGCATACTATACAAGTTTATTGACGGCAAAGAATTAATAGTTGTACCGGAAAGTATGCAGACTGAAATTATAAAAGATGCTCACGAGAAAGGGCACACCGGTATCAAGCATACAGAGAAACACCTGAATGAATATTATTTCATTCCCAAACTTCGGCAGAAGATAGAAAACGTTATCGCCAGTTGCGTTCATTGTATCTTAATAAATCGCAAAACAGGGAAAAAAGAAGGATTTTTACATCCGCGATTCAAGGAGGACATTCCTTTGCATACCTATCACATAGATCACTTGGGTCCTCTGGAAAGTACCCATAAAAACTACAAGCACATATTAGTAGTGGTCGACGCGTTTACCAAATTTACTTGGATTTATCCAACAAAATCTACGACCTCAGCCGAGGTGATAGCGAAGTTAGAGAATCAGAAGGCCATTTTTGGAAGCCCTTGTCAGATCATTTCTGATAGAGGAACAGCTTTCACTTCCAGTGAGTTTTCTGACTACTGTGCTAAAGAAGATATTAAACATCATCTAATCACTACAGGCCTCCCGAGAGCAAATGGACAAGTCGAACGGATCAACCAAGTCATTATATCAGTCTTAGCAAAATTGTCCTTAAATAAACCAACTGAATGGTATAAACATACACATGAAGTTCAGAGAACGCTTAACTCAACATATCAAAGAAGCATTAACACCACTCCGTTCGAATTACTCTTCGGTACCAAAATGAACAGTAAGGGCACCGATCAGCTCAAAGAACTGATAGAAAGTGAGTTTCAATCTCAATTCCAGTCCCAAAGAGAAGAATTACGAAAGCAAGCCAAGAGACAAATTTTCCAAGTCCAACAGGAAAATAAAAAGACATATAATGCCAAAAGAAGACAAGCACAGCCGTACAAAGTTGGTGATTTAGTGGCAATCAAAAGGACTCAATTCGGACCACACCTAAAATTAAGAGCAAAGTATTTCGGACCTTATAAGATCACGAAAGTTAAGGGTGGCAACACCTATGACGTAATAAAGGAAGGGTGCCATGAGGGACCCATGTACACTACCACATGTGCCGAATTCCTCAAGAAATGGACAGCGCTTTAAAATTTTCGTAAACACTTATTTCTGTTATTGTATATCCTTGCTTGTTGCTTTTTTTTGTTTTGTTGTATTTTGCAGTGTCCTGGAGGGCCAGTCCACCCTAGGATGGCCGAGAATGTAGTGCCGATCATTTGGAGCCGTGATGAAATCCAGATGCTGTGACGTCATTTTCTCTACTACTACGAGCTGCGTAGGCGCCAAGCGAAAATGAGGGGAATTACCTTTTTTCTCTTTGGACATGATAGACGAATGGACGTGTTAGCAGAGACGCTGCTTCTGTTAAAAACTTTGACGAATCACTTTTTAATTCTCGTAAATGTTAAATATATGTAATAATCGTTTGTCTAATTAAAATGTCTTTCGTTAGCTAATTTGTTCATCGTTTTATCCCCACATATATGTATTCGTTTTTATAAAAATCTGAATTTAAATCTGTATAAAGTTCAGAAATGTAAAATAATTCAGGCACGCGCGGATAGGTTTCTGAACTTCTCTAAGACTTATATTTGGATTTCATAAAATTGAAGAGAATTAAATTCAAGTAAAAATTCAAAAATCCAAAGTATATGCAGTTTCTTCACGCGCACTGTTATAACGATGTGCACGCGGTTTTACCATCTGCAGCACTACAAACACAAATTTGAAAATGAGTAATCTATTATTAAAAAATATACTAAGTTTATAGAAGAAAAGTCACCTTAAAGAAGTGTTTATGTCGTTTTGTACTCAGTAAAATGGAAGCTTTCTTTATAAACATTCATGTTTGTTTAGAATAATTTATTAAAATTATTTTAATATGTTACTTTTTTCAGAGCTTAAAACTATCTTATTGTTTAAAACTTAAATACGGAGATTGAATATGTGTCAGTATATTTCTTTCCTTTCAATTATTTCATTTATATTTATTACATTTTTATTATACTATTCTCTTTGTCAGTCTACTTTCGCAGCACTAATGTTAACTGTAATATTGATTATTTCATTTTTTGATTTTCGTTTTATTTAAGAATTCTATGGTAGGGATAAAATAGTTTTCCTTTGGGTGATTCTATGATCATTGAAGAAACTTAGAAAGCTGGTTGAGCTTACTAAATCATGTACTTTTGCATAGGAATGTAGAGTCTAAAGTGACGTGTTAAGGCACGACCGCAAAAAATGAAACGGAATGAAAAATGTGTTTATTTAAAAAATCAACGCAAAGTGCTTCTTTGCAGCAATACAGTATTCGCAAGAAATGTTCAAAATTGGGACCGCCAATAGTAATGCATGCTTGATAGCATCATAGAAGTTGTCGACGAACATACTGAAAAATTAACAGGCAGTTTCGTGCACGCTTGCAGCCACAATGGATAGTCGTGCAACAAGTTCCTCCAGTGGGGCAACAGAAGTCCCGTAAATGATGCCTTTCAGATGCCCCAATGAAAAGAAATCCGTGCTAGATAAATCTGGCGAATCGGGCTGGTCCATCCCGTCCAATCTATCGCCCCGGAAAACTCGCATCCAAGTAATTCCAGAACACCAGGTCGTAATAGGTTGGCATCCCATCATGCTGAAACCACATGCGATTACGAAGGACAGCCGGAACATCCTGAAGTAATTTCTGTAAAACCCCTTGCAGAAAAATACGATGACGTGAGCCATTGAAGCGTGCAGGTAAGAGGTATGGTCTTATGAGGTACTCGTTAACATTTACCGCCCACACACATTCACAGAGAAACGTATTTGGAATGCATGTGGACGTATGGCGTGTGGATAATCAGTTCTCCAAACCTGACTGTTGTGGCTACTGAAGACGCCTTCCTGTGTGAGAGTTGCTTTTTCAGAAAATAGCACATTCGATGGAAAATCCACCTGCACAGCATGCTGTTGCATGAAACAACGACAGAAATCAAAGGTATAGGGTAATCTGTCGCTTGCTAGGCTTGGAATCTGTGCAGCTGTGTATGGGTGCAAACGATTTTCATGCAATACTCTGCTACCGTGAGTTGACTCATGTGCAGACGACCTGCAGTAGTTCTTGTACTCGTGTGGGCTGTTTCATCCACATTCCATGCGAGGTTATAGTACAGTTCTCGTTCCACTCCTACTGTCAGAGTTGGCGACAAATGACCCGTTTTGATAGAGGGGCCAATGTAACCTCTCGAGCATAGTGTGCTTCGGCATACACCTGTTCGGAAACCGTTCCTAGTACAACCGTAGAGCTGCTTTGCCATTCCCATTGTCAGTTTCATGCATTAGATGCATGTGAGCATTTTCGCTATGCGTAAGCTCACCCATCACGCTCGAAATCAGGAATTGCAATGACACTCCTCCGCTGATGCATCGGATTGCGAATTGCTGGCTCACTATCCCCCTCTACCCGTTGTACTGCCAGCCAGTTACAGCTATAAGTTCGTATTACTGTTAGTGGTCGGAATTTTGAGTATTTCTTGTGAATACTGTATTGCTGCAAAGAAGTATTGCACGTTGATTTTGTAAATAAATACATTTTTCCTCGAGTGTCATTTTTTGCGTTCATGCTTTAACACGTCAATTTAGCCTCACATTCCTATGCAAAAATCCATGTTTTAATGCACTCAGCCACAATTCCAAGTTTGTTCTATGATCGTAGAGTCACCCTGTAGATATTATTTCTGTAATAAAAAGCCTTTTCCTCTCAATGCAATGATACCTGGTTAGTCCCTTTCGAAAAATATGGAATGAAAATTAAGAAAGTAGCTTAGCGTTAATATTACAAGAGGAGATATATAAAAAGGACAAACTAAACGTACTGAATACTGAAGAATTTTCGTATTATTAGCCCAGGTATAGCTAGTAATTGAGTATAGCTAGTGATCTAATTTTATTAAAAATTTCACCTTATTTTAAAAATGAAAAACAAAATTATGGGAAAAGGAGAAAAACAAACGGAGAATGAAACTATACATTGCAACATAATCCTTTGCTTTATTGTTGAGTAACACTGGTATTTAATTCAAAAGTCATTAATTTGTAATTTCAATTTTACTTGGTATTTTACTTTTTATTCTCCTCTTTTAACTTTACTAATTTTATACTTCTATTTACAAATTTATATGAATTGTCTAACTGTCTAATGTTGAAAGAAAACTCACATTTCTATTTAGGTTATACTCGAAATCTTTAATATTTATAAATTACTTCATTTTACTGCAGCTTTAATGTCAACTTTGTATTAAAGTTAGTTTTCGTGTTTTTATTTCCTACTATGTTACTGCTTTTTTGATAATATTTTCATAATTATTGCAAATATTATTGTCATTAACTAGTCACATAAAGAAAATAAAAAACAATCTGGGAAGGGCTCTTATGTAGAATGACGTAATTTATTTCAGTGCTTTTCTTTCAAAACGAGTTAGTTGAAGAGCCATCCATGGAAATAAAAGCTTTTTTCTTTTGTTTTGTTTCTTACAAAAGAAGATAAAAGCTATGCGAGGTTTTGAAGTATGAAGAATATTAAATAAAACTGAGACATGCATTATAACTTTCTATACTCTATCTTCAATATAAAATTTTAATTCATCATTGAGATTTTCTTTATCTCGTTTGTAATGAGGAAATTTTATCTTTGATGTTGCGTTCTTTCTTAATTAAAGGAGTGCAATCAATATTTGGCGGATTCATCGGAAAATACTCATTTAGAGAAAACATTTCAGACTATAATACAGCTACAGGTTGGATAAACAAATCTTAATTTGGCGTAGATTTTGAATAAGACTTTTGATTTCGAGAGTGATCAACCGTAGATCTTTCTTCTTTAGGTGCGAAACAAATGTTCCGTTTGCTCGCAAAAATTTCTATTTTAGAAAACTCGAGCAAAGTCCATATTGTTGATCTTTTCCGATTATAAAAGTATATGCAAGGAATATTTTGTTGAGGGACGAATGGTGAATTCTATTCTCTATTATAAGAAATGAAAAATCTGCATTATTTTGAGAGAGGGGTGTTGTTCCTTATATTGCCGAAAAACGGCAGCATGTGGAGCAACCAAATTTTGAACACACATAATCCTCCACACGAACATGCACCCCTTGAAGCCCGAATTTTGAATTTCATTTTTTACTTTATTTATTTATCTTTTGCTTGAAATACAAAAAAAGAATATTTTAATTAGCAAACTCAATCATATAAAAGCAAACTGCTGTCACTCGGCAAAGCGCAAGATATTTATGTTTAAAATCTTGGCAGAAAACTTAAGAGATTTGAAAGAAATGTATTGCCATTTAATGGTGAGTAAGATATTTTTCTCTCCAATTTAATCAACAAATATTAATTTAGAAGTCAAACAACAAAAATCAGTATTATATTTTCAAATTTTCACAGGACTAGTTTTGATGGTTTTTACGGAACCACCATCCTCAGCTGCAAAAGCGCAAATGAACGAGATAAGATATAATGATTAGATAAGATAAGATAAGGACCAATCGAATATTCCCCAATGAAAGAGGTTTTTTGAACTGGATTCTCTAGAGGCATTTCACATTCAAAAAAATCTTTCTGTTCTAGTTAACGACCCTAATTCCAATCAATCTTTGCCTTCAGCCTTTAAAGGAATTATGTTTTAGTTCTGGTTTAATCAACAGATGGCGCCAGTAGCTTTGTCTACTGTCTAGCCTTTCTTATCTTATCTAATGATTATATCTTATCTCTCTCATTTGCGCTTTTGCAGCTAAGGATGGTCGTCCGGTAAAAACCAAATTTTGAGAATATAGAAACAGGTGCGGAGATGAAATGATGGAGTTACAGTCGTGGCTGTGTATTCAATACAGTTTTATTTTCGTAATAGAACTAGTCTTGATACGTATAAATAGGTTCACACATCATCATTTATATATGCTACTAGCCATGGTTTACTTCGTCCTTTGCCTGAAAACATGTAAGCTGTACAGAATTTTGGGGTGTATAGCGCCCGCATAAATAATGATGTGTGAACCTACTTATAAGACTTGCTCTACTACGAAAATAAAACTATGTTGAATCAGCGATCACACTTGAAAGTTTTCCTTCTCCGTTATGTCATCTCATGCATCTACTCGGCAGCTTTTTTAATCTCAAGCTATCTATCCAATTTATATTATATATAGATATATTTAAAATGACTATTTTATGTATCTTTTAATGACAGATTGGACATACTTGGAAAGAAACTTCCTCACGCTAAAAATCCGCAACTAAATAACTGGTTTGTACTTCACAGCAATGTGCCATCACTCAGTTATTTTCCAAGTACTGGCATTCTCAGCCACAAGGATTGTTCATCAGACTGCTCCCCTGCAGAGTCTTTTCACTTCTCTTATCTAAACAAAAGTCTTAATCTTCAAGATCATTATTTTAATCGGTCGGGATCATTTCAAAGCAGGGTTGAGATTTAGAAAAATAGCTAGAAACGTAAAAGAATATTTTGAAAAATAAGCTTTACGAAAGGATAAGAAACTATATGAATTTTTGTATGTTGAAATAAGGATTCAGTTTTCTCCAATTTCCGATTTTGTAAAAACGGAATGGCATTGTAGACGTAGTAAACATGAATTTTTATTTAATTATTGGATCATAACTAACTAACTGAAATACAAAGAGTTGTCAGAGTGAAGAGGCTTTATTTAGAGAATAGAAGTTATTTGTTTTCGAAATGTCAGTAATTTTCGCTTATTTTAGTTCAGGACTAATTGGGTAAAATTTTACCAAACTCGAATAAACGTACAGAAGAGTGTAGACAACTTAATGTAACGATTTCAGTACGAAATGGTATCGGATATGTCTTTGAGAAATAAGCTTTCGGAAAATCACAATCCGGTTCGGCCGATTCTTTGCCGGTTTCGAAATATTCGAGCAAAAGTAATGAAGAGTGCGCTTAAATTCTACTTTAAAATTCTACACTAGTCTAAATCGTAAGCGAACACGGTACCATTTAAAGTATTTAGTAAGAACTGATAGCAGGAACGCAACAATGATGACGTGAGACTAACATAAGTGACTCGCTTTCAAAATTGAAACTGTGTAGCAATGTTAATATGTAGGATATCCCTTATTTTGCATAACAAATTTATTTTAAGTTTGATACCATTCCTGAACATCTCAACTTCCCCTTGTATTTTCTCGCCAGGATGTAAATTTAAAGTTAAGTGAAGTGAGTATTTAAACGGGTACCGAGAGGTCTGTGATTCCTGGCGAAAGCATTGCTCATTTTTCATCTCTCCTGCTTCGAAATAACGTAATGACTCTACAAATATACATATTTTTTGTAAAAAAGAGGATTTGTAAATTACCTTGTTTAGCATGTATGATTTCCTTTGATAGCGGAAATACAAAAAGGCGACGTGGATCTGAGATGGTTGACGCTGTATTATAAACGTCATGTGAGGGCAGAGCTCTATTACAAACGTCCTACGTGTGGACCCCGTTGTGTAGTTCTTAAAATTGTATATATAGAATGAGCTTCCTCTTGTTTGAAAGTGTAGAATGAGCATTCATCAATAGCTTAGTAAATCTGCAAATTTTTTTGAATTGCACGCACAAAACCAACAAACAAACGGAATTCGAATGAAACTGCATTTATTGCTTTAAAGTCGAATATTTTGTTAATTAATAATGAATATTTTGTTATTTAATGAGAGAATAAATTTTTAAGACAAATTACATATATTATTATTTGCTGAACGACTATACACTGCCGCGTGCAAGATTAAAATATTTTAATTCGGGAACTGCCAACACGCATTTCTTTTAAATCAAGGAATTTGTTTATTAAATTCGACAGAAATGCGATTACTAACATATTTCTTTCGTATAGCCGAGTTTTATGATTAAATATGAAACATTAATATCTTACGCTTCGCTGAGTGACAACACAAAACTTTACCGAGCACTGATGACACACGCCTTTACCGCATTATAATTGAGATTCTATAATCTATATTTTTTAACCTATTACAAGAATTGAACTATGTAAAAATGTAATACAAAATCTGATCATTGATCTAATGCATAGTTTTAACTTAAACCTTTAGTTCGCACATAGTTTAATAAAATTACCTTTTCGATTATTAAGGTAATCAGAAACTCGCTTCGGCCACGCACCAAGAGACTTCAATGCATAATTTCAGTATTCTCCAAGGTACAACTTTAAATGTGTAATCATAGACATCGCAAGGAACAGCGACTCATTACAACTGAATCAATAATATTGCGCCATTTGAGACAGATATTAGCGTGGAACATTTCGGAAAATTCATCCACTCTCTTACGGCTATGGATGGAATGATTAATCAGAAATTAAACTTTATGAAGTGTGCATCTATAGAATAATAAGCATTTGAAGATACTTCGACTCTTAAAGTTTAAAATTAAAATGTTATTCCTCTGGGGAAATGTTACATTTTGGAATAAATGTCATAAAATTGTTCTTAAAATAGGGCTCAAATAATTTAAATATGATAGATTATTTTATGTGAATACGTATTGAGAGTTCATAAACTCACCAGTGATGTTTTATGAGGTGGAATCCCAGTATAATGAACCCCCCGGACATAACGAACAGAAATTTTGTTCATGTGCAATTTCGTGTCCACTTACGTCATTTTATACAACTTCTTAAGATATTATAATCGGATATACCCAGCTGCATGTATGTCTTCGATTGAAACATTTTAATATTTTGTCCAGAATTTCCGTAAGTTTAAACCAAAAAAAAACCTCTAAAATTATCCAGTTTAGAAGCTTAGAATCTATTTTCCATATTCCATCAGTAAACGAAAACGCCTTTATATTTCTTTTGTTTTATTTCAGCCCCACTTTTCTTTGTGTTCTAAACTAAGATCAAGTGAAACAATGTGACAACCAGCATAGAGCAACGAGTACATAATAAACATATATTACGACACCATATGTCATTCTTTGTTTATGATGTCGGCGATCTATACAATAAAGAACGTAAGTGGATTCTTTTATTCAACTCAAATTCTTGAGTTTTCAGACAGAGCTCTGTACAAGGCTGATACTATGATAGAAATTTTGAATTTTCGCTGTTCAGAGTAAGCGGAAGTAAGGAATCACTTGAGTTTGGGTTACACAGTTGATTCACCTTTTAGGGAATAAAAGGATTTATCCTTACCTTTTTTTGTGTTGTTGTTGACTACAAATTCCTTTCAAGTTCTGTCCTCCGAATGTAGCTTTTGCATAGTTTAGATCTCTTGAAAGACATGGGATATACTTTACAAACGTTATTAAACCTTTCCTTTGAACCTGTGCGTATCTTAGGTCAACATTAAATTCGTCAGTATGTTTCCTATTTAGTTTGATACAAATATAAAAACCTTTATTAAAATTTTGGGCTTATAATCTACTTTCCTCATCGAATCGTATATAGTGACCCACCGAGTAGAATGAACCAAAATCCAGGTCCCTTGAAGTCATTGAAGTCCCTGCCTTGGAGCCATAACGGAGTTTGATTGAAGTACATTTCAAAAATTTTTGAAATTAAATATCTGTTTAATACTTGCTTGATCGTAGATCCATAATTCCCGTGCAAAAACAAAAAGTGAATAAGGTAGACTTTCATACTGAGACAGTTTTATACACGTGATACGTTTATGATTGCTGAAAATCTCATGAAATTAATGACAAATTTATGTTATGCACTTCTTTTTTTTTAATTTAATTACCAACTACCTCAATATAATCTCTTTGCGAGAGAATAAAGCAATCCCACTCGTTTCTCAATGTTTCGAAAGCGCTGTAGAAATAATTTTACTTCATGCTCTTGGAGGATCTCTTGCGATTCCGGTAGAAAACGCTTTCCTTTTATTTTAATTTTCGATCTGAAGAGTAAATGGAAACCACAAGGAACAAAGGCATTGCTCTGACATAATACTGGCAAGGAACTTAACCTGAAGACGTTGTCTATGAAGGACGTATTTCTGTCAGCTGCTCGTGTACTCCACATGCTACTTCATCAAAGTCATCTACTCGAATTGTGATTGTTTCTTCGCATGTATTTTTCGAGACGTTTAAGATTTCTACATGGAATCCAAAGGTATTTTAGATGATGACTGAGATTTTGAAAATCTGGATTATAATTGTAATTTAGACTATGATAATAATTTAGATCTTTCGAATATAGACGGTATATTTACGAAATGTTAAACAAGGAAATTAGGATCAAGTCGACTTTATCAATGCCTTGAAAAAAACCTGCAGAACTGTTATACCCAGTTTTGAACCCCCTGTAGAACTTTCTTCAGGAAAATCCGAAGGAGAATGCAACAATGAATGTATTGTGCAGTAATGGAACTTCAGGCTATTCAAAACCGGATAAAAATTATTCATGGCAAGTGCGTTTTTTCTAGGGCGCATAATAAGTCAATAGTTGATTCCTGTGTAAATTTATTGAAAACTGATGTTGCTCAAGATACGTTTTTAACCCGTAAAGTGTGTTCGAAGTTTTAATACTGTTGAGAAAAATGTTTCGTATTCCCATGTTGTTAAAAAAGTATTTTGGTAAATATTGCAAAAATGCTTAACAGAACTTAGAATGGTTCACGCCTAGCCTAAAAGCATGAGCTAAAAAAGCATCAACATCCGATTGCTTTGCCTCCTCAAAATAAACAGCACGCCAAACTAAAAGGCTTAAACTAATACTGGTTTAAATGTTCTTAATAAATTTGCGGTATCAAGTGACAATGTTAATATTTCTGGAAATAATGTTCGTGACGCAAATATTCAGAATAATGTTGAAAATGGTATAGATGTTAGTATCGTGTCCTCCAGAGCAGGGACCAAAGCCACCTAAAACTAATTATGGTTATTCTTCCACTCAAATTTAGTGAAACTAAAAAATACTGACCGAAGGTATTTATCTTTCCACAGTCATAATTAATAGAGAATTTCTAAAACTTTATTGCGGACATAAATCGCAGAGGAAGCATGATGTTTATAAATACATAGTATCTGTGCGGCACAGAACATTAAAAAGAGTGACCCGTGCCGCACAATCGAACGTCTTCTCTAGTAGTTTGGTGGTAGGGTCGGATGGTTTGGTATCCTCAGATGCGTCCCTCCACGTAGTTCCTTGTGAAAATTCAGATGAGTCCGAACATTTAGTGCTGTGGGTCTATAGTGTACAATCAATGGTGAAGTTATGGTGCTTCGTCCGCTACTTCGTGTCCTTCCGAGACCAAGATTTGCTCTTCTCGACCAAGCTCAACCAGAGTGGTAAATGTGGTTTTTAGATACACAAATCTGAACAGAGAGATAATATGGGTATGGGGGGTCGAACGGTGGGTCGAACCGTTCACTGGGTCGAACGGTGGAAAGAGAAAGGTTTGATCTTCAAAAAGCATAACCTTATCTGTTTGCTGGTCTTGCTCGAGATCATTAGGCTTCGTTGGAGCAAGAATCTGAAATATCAGCTACGTCTATCCCGAAACTGAAACCACGGATATCCCAGTAGCTGGCTGTACATACTACTCACACTACGAGAGCATATCTGGAGAAACGCTGTATCATCTTACAAAACTTCATATCACACTTCCGTTACAGTTGCCATATTACATTTTGAAAATCCTAATCCCCAAAGCAAAGCTCTTTTAAAAATTATCTGCCCAATTTCTTGTTTTATGAATAAACTGAGATAAAAATCACAAATTTAGCGACCCAATAATCCAACTCGATGTCAAAATAAATCTCCTTATATTATTCTTGACCAGCAACGTATTGATAAAATGAAAGAATCGGTACCATTTACTTATTCTTTATTCGAAAGCTTTAAACATAATAAGATTTTTCCAAGTGCAAAATACATCGATGCTTTCACTTACACCATCAAAGCTAGATTTATCGTCTAGGTATGGATGTGAATAGATAATAAACTCTGCAGCAGAATAAAACCTCATTCGCGCTTTAAAGCCCTCACAACCCTGAGGGAATGATTGGTATGTAAATGTAAGCCTTTTTTATTATCCCTGAGAAGAAACCTTAATGTAAATTTGTTGTTTTAAGTCTAGTTTATATATGATCGTGAAGAGACGTTGCTGATTTAAATTCAGTGCAAGAAATCAAATTCCGAAATCCCACTTCTTTTGGAGAAATCGCAAGATGTTAAAATGTTAGACTGAACAAAGAAAGAAATTATCGAATAAAGTATCCATGTACGATAATATCTCCTAGTAAGGGTCATTCAGAGGAATGGACCTTTTGTCCCTGGAATAGTAGTTCTTATTACAGTTTAGAAACATTATGCAAAGAAAAGTTTAAAATAAGAAAAAATATAGAGCTACTTACCTAGTCAGCGTACATCATGAAAAATTTCTATTGTTATCGATGGTGTTCAGGTACATAGATCTCTCTTCTTCAGGAGCAAAAAGAACTTTGCAATTTTAGGAGGAGCGATCTCACTTTATGCAGAAATAAACGGGAGGAGCAAAAGGAAAATGATAGTATTCTCATATCTTGAAAAAACAGTGATCTTTTCTTTTTTTTGGGGGGGGGGGGGGGGTTCATCTTGTGTTAATCTAACGCTTATCTGTCCTTTTCTTATGTTTTTTTTATCTTCTCGTGTATTTTCTTGCGTTTTCCTTGTCTTTTCGTTATGTTCTTGTGCTTTAAAGTTTCTTGTGTGCATTTTCCAGTATTTTCATGTTTATCTTGTGTTTTCTAATTTCTTGTATTGTCTTGATAAAATCTTAGAATGTGGAACCCACTGGGAATATCGGTCTACGTTGGACTTAATGTCACTAACTGAAAAAGGCACAACGCACTGAAGGACCCGACGGCTTCAAGCAAATTTAACTCATCAACTCTAGCAATATTTTGGGTAATTTTTATCAGAAACAAATTTAAAATTGTGGCTAAGAGCACAACTATGATTAGCTATCAAATCTTCATTTATTTCTTCTTTTAGAAGATATGATTCTTGTTTCTTGATGGGAAATTTTAACGCTCTTTTAGTTCTACTCATGTAAGTCTTCTGAGAAACTAAAACTTGAACTTAAAATTCTGTGAGCATCTACTACATTCAGATTCTAAATAACCATAAAAATTGTACTTTTTTAAAAAATACACAGATGATTATCTGTTTATTTTTTAAAAAGCACAAAAAACGACATTCGAAAAATGTGCTAAACCTTAAGCAAATGCGCGTTAGTGAAATATTACTACACATGGGGGGATAAATATTTAGCCATACAAAATGAAAGATAAATAAAGATAGCAAAGTTAAATGAAAAATAAATGAAACAGAAAGGCATAAATGTCTTAGAAAAGGCACAAGACTTGTTTACAAATAGAAAAGAAGGTTTTTATAGGTATTAGAAGTGCCTATTTCTATATTCAGATTGTAAATCGCTAGTAATCTTTTATGACGTTTACTGCACTTGGAACAGCTTTAATGCGTTTTTCCTTTTTTCTGAATGTTACTCGGATTCACTTAAAAAATTTTTATTACCCAGAATTTCGCGCATTTGAACAGCTTAATAATCAGGCATTTGTTTCATTACGTACAGGAGTTATCTGAAAATTTCTATGGTGATCAACCTTAGAACACGTTATAATAAAAAACTAAGCGTTAAATATTTTTAGCCAGTAAATAACTTCCATGAAAGACAAATAAGGAAGTGAACATTAAGTAGTTCTTATTTACACCACGTCGCAAATGACTTTAGAATGCAAACTAGTAGTAAAGCGCACTGTGTTCACATTTTATTCAAATTTTTTTCCGTTTGGAATAGTTTTAAATTTATAGCAATTACTTATGCTAAAATACCAGTCGACATTTTGACTAAAAATGATAAAGGTATCAAAGTGCAAAATGATATTTCATAGTTGAATGAAAAGACCATTGCAAAACTAATGACTGTGTTATTCAGAACCAAAGCTATACTACTTCCAGTTTAGCTACACATGAAGATATAATGCATTTATTTTTGTTTGAAAATGAGCATAAAATTAAGAATGCAATTGTGGCATTTATTATTTATATTTCATTAATAGTTGTAGTATCATTAGATTTATCGAGGTGAGAAACAGGAAAAATCACTGATGCCTCGCTTGGAGTCAAGCACCGGAGCTTCCGAACGTGCTTTCCGACTACAACACAAAGGCGCGTGTCAAGAAAAGAGAAAATTTCTCACATAGTTAGCTTTATGCTAATTTGTTTCCTTAATTAATTGTTTTGTCAGGTACTCACTCGTCTAGAGATTTATGCAAACTTTATGGCAAGTAGTACAGGTTTCAATTAAAATGAAATCGTAACTGCTTATTCTGAATATAAAAGTCTCGCCGATTATGCTGTTGTTTGCCAAAATCAAATAGCCATTTACCTCATCCAAATAGTAGCCGAACGCCTGTCGTTAGTGATGCTTAAATTCATATAGAAGCTAGATGTATTTTTGCGTGTTTGTACACTAATAGAAAGTTGCTATCAACAAGGAGTTGAATTAATAGTTTTAAAACATTTTTAGTTATACTACAATGAACCGTAGAAATCACAGGTTTATGCTTTTACTTTTGGAATTTTGTATCCCTAATAGAATTGAAAGAGGTGATAGCCCTAGCCAATTGAGTTAATTTCTAAAGGCTGGCCGCTAAGTGCAAGCAAGGACCCTTTTAGTTAATGAGTCACATTAGATAATACACGATTTATTTTAATTACTGCTTTGAATATTTTCTATTCTGCTACAGTTTCGTTTACTTCGCTAGAAAATGTAAATAAAGCGAATTTAGATAATGAACGAGAATCACAGTTTCGGGAAAATATTTTGCAATCTAGCAATCTTGCTACGCTGAAATTTCGAAGCTGGTGCTTATCTATAGCACTGTGTTTTGAGCTGCTGAGCTTGCGTTTGATTGAAATGATTGAAAAACAAAACTGAAAGGTCTCAGATTTAAAATTAAGTCCAAAGGGGAGTTTTTTAACATTTTTTGTGTTACCTTTATTTATTAAATATCATATTCTTGGCACTTAAACGATAAAATTCAGTTGAAGAGCAACATCGCAAATTAATTTTAAAATGAGTATATTTTTATAATTTCCGATACACGGTCTCACCCGCTGGAGATAAAAAAGGATTTTTTCTGTATAAATTTTGCCATTGCTCGCTTTGAAATCCTTGAGTTTGTTAATCAAAAATTCGTTAACGTTTCACAAAATATGAAATCGATGAAAAACCAAGTCCAAATTTGAAATTTCGGCTTCCAGATACCCATATTCTGGTGGAAACGTTCAATATTCAAAATTGGACGCCTCTAGGTACCGTTGTTTTATCACAATGTAAGAAACATACATATTGTTACAAATTTTGTATTTAGTTAGATATTTTTAATAGAATCTCTCTCTCTCTCTATATATATATATACGAATAGCACTCTATAGGGAAATACTACTGATTAATCACAAGATCTCCAAAACTATACACCCGATTGACTTGAAATGTTGCATAGTTACTCATTCCACGATGTAGACAAGCACTAAGAACGGATTTTACGTAAATCCTTTTACGTATTTTACGTATTTTACGTAATTTACGTGATTTTACGTAAATCTTTTAAGCGTTTGCAGTTTCCGGTTATAGTTTGTTTTGCGATGACTATCAATAAAGTACAAGGAGAGAGTTTAAAATTAACTGACGTAGATTTATAAAATGACTGTTTTTTTCGTAGCGTGTTCAAGAATAAGTTCCCCCCTAGGATCTCGTCGTCCTTCAACCGGAGAAACGCACGAAAACTGTTGTCTACAGAGAGATTATTTTACAGTTCTATATATATTTAACTGTTATCATAAGTTTCATAAAACAAATGTTCTTATTAAGAAAAATAAATTATTGTTATGAAGAATAACAATGTTGCAGTAATTTATAAAAACTGCCATACATAAAAAATCAAAGACAAGTAATTGTAATTGACCAAAAAATTTGATTTAATAAATTAAAAAAATGAACAAAAATTTAAAAAATTCTCAAAATATGTCCTTAGTTTCATGTTGGCAATTTTTGATGGTGAAAGCGTACTGGGGATCCCGCCACGTTAAATAATAGAGACGCATCCCAATACACAGTACCTCTTGGGTGGTGTGGAAATCTGTCTATGACAGATTCACTGACAGACATTATATTTCCAGACTTTAAATTTAAAAAAATTACATTAATTAGCAAATCGAAATTAGACATTTCGTCCATATAAAAGTCTAGGTTCACATTCACAAATAGATAGTGTGCCCAGTAAAGCGGGTGAGTATCAGCTAGTTATAATTAAAACTGTTTTATTTCCTAATGCAATGCAGCGCGTAACATATGTTAAGAGAAAGCTATGCCGGAAAAGTACAAATATAAGAACACGTGCATTTAACATTGGATAAAAGTTTACCTCTGTAATTGATATTTAATTTGAATAAATGTAATTGACTACTATGTTACCAGTAACCGTAATTCTACTTTTTTTGCTTTCCAGAAATTGCTAGTTGCGTCCGATTTAAAAAGCTAGAAAAGCCGGACAGAAACATCTCAGCTCAGTTGTTTATTAGTAGTTGTTTTAGTGAGCTGTTGTTGTGTACTTAGCTGTCGTAATTTTGTTCATCCGATTAGCTTTCTCTGCAATTTAGATTGAGTTCTATTTAAAGTTTTAGTAGTTTAAAATATAGCTACTGTTTATATTGCGTGATATTGTGATACTGTACGAATATCTTTCAGGAAAAATCCAGCGTTTCCTTTTATATCTTGTGATTAGAATAAATTTTATTAACTTTTTATCGGACTTGTACAAACCCGTATGCACGTAACAATACATTTATGCAGATTCCTCATCATTTAATTTCTTTAAATATAATACAGGGCGATAATATTTGGTGACAAGAATCTGAATAGTGAAACAACGCTTTTAGTGAATAAACGCAAAATGCCAAAACGAAATTAATAGTCCTTCTGGGCAAATTGCCCTTTTGGACTAACAATTTGAATACAGTGTGTTCTGTCTAGCCTGCAAAAAAGAAAAGTAATTTTGTTAGTTCGATTTCCCGCAAATTCGAGCTTAAATGAAAAAAAATTCATTTGATTAGCACCAAGTTTTTAACACATTTAGGTTTGTTTAACACTTCAAAGGAACGATTTTTACTTTAATATTTTAGGTATAAAGGCGGAATAATAATTATTTCAGAATTTTAATTTTGAAGACGGAACGACAACATTTTAAATTTGAATGTGAACCAAAAATTACTTCGGTAGTTACGTTTTAGGTTTGAACTTAGAATGAAAACCTTTTCAGCAAGAAGTTTAAAGGTTGTCTCTTTTTGCATTTTTTACATTAAGTTTTTTTTGGTTACTTTTACTTTTTTAGTATTGCATTATTGTTTATTCATGGTGTAATGTTTTACTCTGGAACTACAGTATCAAATGTACTTTTAAGCACTAGCTTTTAAAACTTCCTCTTCTTTACAAATATTATCGAAATGAAATATTATCGAAATGAAATAGGTGAAGATGGAACGATAATTCGTTCGGTAAATATAGGAAGATTAAGCAAATATTCAAACTAACGTAAACTAACTTTAACCTTATACAGACGTTCTGTCAAAGTATTAGAATAGGAATAACTACAATTATCATACCTATTTGAAATAAACTACCCGAAAGATATTATTACAAGGTTTTTCAATTAATTGCCGTTTTTCTGCACTTCTTTTTAAAATTTGCTATTAAATCTCCCATTTCACTGTCATTGACATTTGGAAATAACTTAGGCTCTGAGATGTTCTCTAGTTTTCTTTAAAATACTAAGACATCACACTTTTTTCGTTGATTTTGCTGGTAAAGGCATTGCTGTTTATACATTTGATTAATTGAAACAAACGAAATTCTAGTTACTGGATTTAGAAACACTGGTGTATATCAAACGGTAAGTATCCAGACTTCTCTATGTAATATTTATTTCGATGGGATGAAAGTCAAGAAAGGGGAAATAAGACAGGTTGATAACTGAATACAAAGGAAAGGTGTTGAAATTCTGAGGGAAACAAAATGTAGTGATGTACCATATCAAATTGTGTGTCAAAATTATTCAAGAGAAACTCTAATGGCTCCAACTACTTCAGCTGCATGTTATATGTTCTAAAAAAGGAGCAATTAGAAAATGTGACAATCTATATGATCTCTTAATTTTATTCAACTGGAAAAAATGCAGCACTGAAAAACAGTTCAAAAGTCCTCATTGAAGCTGCAAAGTTCTAAAATTAGCAGAACTTCGCTTCATTCGTAATTGACAATTGCACTTAGCTGCTGTTTATGATTTGTCGCTGAACCATATTAATTATCAAAAACATTGCAAAAGAACTGAAAGTTGAAATATTTATTGTTCTCTAAAAGTCGTAAAACAGAACAGAACTTCAAAGAGTTCAAGAGCTCCATCCTTCTTAGCACCCTCTATTTTCCCTCCTTCTATTTCGCTTCTAGTTCTCCCTCCTTCTTAGTACGCCTTCGTGGTGTAGTGGTCAGCACACTCGGTGCGTATTCGAGAGGTCCATGGCTCGAATCCCGGCGAGGGCATTTTTCCCGTCTTCTGCTTAAAAAAAAATGCCTAATGACTCTGCAGTGGCGCCCTAACTAAAAAAGGTGGTTTATGATGATTATTCATCACAGGATTTGGCGGCTGGGTCCCATAATCCCCAGTCGGCCTTTAAAAGGGGGAGTATATAAAGTATTTCTCCCGGCTTCTTAGCATGCCTTCGTGGTGCAGTGGTCAGCTCGCCCTGCGCGTATTCGAGAGATCCGTGGTTCAAGTGCCGTCTAGGGCATTGCTTATTTTTCATGTATCCTGCTTTGAAATAACTTAATGTCTCTACAAGCTAAGCTACATTTCCCAAACATTATATAATATAAAATGTAAGTTTAGACACACAAACGTATGATGCTACTAAGTTGTACTCATTAAAAAAAGATGACCAGTTAAATTACTTTCTGTCACCCACACTGTTCAGTCTGCAATTTAATCATCAAAAATAAAATAATTTATAGCCTCAAATGTGGGTATAAATCCGTTCTTGCTTTCGCGGTAAAAGCATTTAAAAAGTCTAGCTGGCACATAGAAAACCTTCATTCAAATAGTGGCAAAGCATCGTGCCCCAAGTTAGAATCGGCACTGCAAAGTACCGACAATATACAAGATCTAATTGGTGTAGAATCAGCCTCGGCACAGAAATGACTTTGGCATAAAGCCAACTCTTGTCACCTGACTTATAACAATCTATCCAACTCTTGTCACCGACCACATGATAAAAAAAATGAAATTTTCATAATGCTATTTTCTTTATCTTTTCCGCATGATTTCGTGGTGTAACTAGAAGCACATTCGATGCGCATTCAGGGAGCTTTAATCCTTGCGAGGGCACTGCACATTTTCACATCTCCAGCATAAAAACTTGATAATTCTACAGATTTCATGCACGTTCGTCACGTACACAGAAGCCTCACAACATATGATAGACACTGCCCAGTGCCGACAACAGTATAACATCGAAACGGCATAGGATCAGTACGACATAGGACTTATAATGCATAGAATCGACACGGTATAGCACCGATGCGACGTATGAATGGCACTATAAAAATAGACAGTGCAAGTACTAGTGGGCTGGACACCAAAATTTCACAGTTAGTCATACAGGTTACAGTCACTTGCACAAAGTCATCGGAGTATATGATCGATACTGATTTACCAATTACTCACCTGTACAGTGTGATCACAGCGTATGATCGACACTGCGTTACTAATTAGTCAATTGTAAAGTAATCACAGCATAAGATCGGTAGTGCATAGAGCCGATACTACCACAGCATCGATACGGCGTAGTATCGACACTACGCTGGACGTACACTGAATAGATCGACATGACGAACGAAATAGCATATGGTCGGCAGGTGCAGGTACAGGTAGAAAGGCAAATTTGATGGAGAACACTGCAGATACGCATGTAAGAGTCTTCCATCTTTCTTTTCCTACCACGAAACCATTCAACAGCAGTTTCAACTCGCCGTATTTACAGTACCCCTATGCTACACAGACACATTACATTTGCAAACCGTCGTGCCCCGAGTTGGAATCCCAGTCCAGTAGTACAGCAGTAAGGAACACTAACTACTGTGCAATTCAGGATGGCAAATGGTACAAAATCGACTTCGCCATGTTATGAACAATAGAAAATATAGCCAAAGTTTATGATTAAATAGCGCATATCTACGAGAGATTGCATTTAACTTAAGTATTGTTTTTAGAATGTTTGCGTAAGACTGACGACTGAGGAGAATCGACATCAATATAGGTTCGAAATCGATATTTTAGTTGACGTCTTGTGCCACTCTTCCCACTATTTAAGCATATTTCTGTTTATTTCCCTCTCTTCCATTCCTTTCCTAACATTCTAAATTTAAAATATGGAATTACTTCATACACAGTGCACAGTTCCTGCTTACATATCAAAATTAATGTATGAAAGTTTTCCTACAGTTACAAAAAGGTTTCTATTCCGTTTTACTTCAGTACTGAAAGATGATACTCCGGAAATCCAGTGGAATATGACAAATAATGAAATATTATTCACTCGATTCTTCCATTCATTCAGTTTTCCAAGGAAACGTTTGAATGAAAAGGAAAAATGAATGAATAAATTTTACCCGAGTTTATCTGCAATACATCTACTGTGAAGAGGTTATTTTTGAAAGAGATACAAAGAAAAAGTATCTGAGCGAAAGTTCTGAAACTTTCTGGATTTAGAAGTAATATTCCCACGATCGGTTTCCATCAGTTACAGAGAAAACATCGATTATAAAATCTGTATCTGGTTATATATCTTCTTGAGGAGATAAGAGTAAAACTTTAGTTAGCAGATAAGTTGAATAATAGGGTATCTTTATGTGACTTTAAGAAGAAAAATTTCTTTTCGTATTCTGAAGATGTTTAACGCCAGAGGTTATATTAGTCTCAAATGTTGCTTTTTGATGAGTATGAACTTTGGGTCCATATGACATTTCAGATGCTGACAACATAAGTTACCGCTATATATTATTTTTAAAGAAATACAGCGAGAATGAAAAATATATGGCAACACAAATAAAAGCATGTTGCCACCATGTTTTACCTCTATGTATTATTCTTAAAGAAAATTATTTATAAAATATTTATGACAACACAAGCAAAAGGATGTTTCCACCAAATGTTATCGTCATGTATTATTTTTAAAGAAATAACATAGCGAATATTAAATAATGCATGACAGTATTTAACATTACATAGGAAATTCTAAAAATATCCGATATAGTAAAATATTTTAAATTTCTACGAGCCGATTTGTCGCCATTTGGTGAAACATAAGATATTTAGATTTCGTTCAAAATTTAATCTGCTGCCTACTGATTAAACAACTAAGCAGTTTAAAAGCAAAATAATTCTTTATCTCTTTTATTAGTTATCAGCTTTTCCCCTAAAATAATAATAGCAAGATTTATCAAAAACATTATATATATATATATCTGAATATATATATACATATTTTTTTGTAGAAACTATTTTAAGCAACTTGCCGCGCTAGTGGCTAATTATTTGAAAAGTAAAACGAACAATAAAAATGATGTGCGAGAATAACAGCCCTTCTGGACAAAATTTCGCACTGTACTGGGCAACACTTGGTACTGTATCAGAAATATTAAAGATATGCCGCTTTTAAAACATGTGTGATTTTGCTGTTGAATTGTATGTGGCGTGAGGTCGAAGAAAGTGATGTTTAATAATAAAGACAAAGAAAGTTGTGTCAACAGGAGTGAATTCAAGAGCTGACAGATTAACAACACACTTAAGGACAGCATAAAAAACTTAACAAATCCATTGGTGCGACGTTAAAATCTAAATTCTTTCAGTTTTTATTCCTTTAATTGAAATTTTCTGGCAATATTCGAACTCAGGATCATACTCACTGCAAGAAAGCTTCATAACCCCTGAGTTATTAAAGTAACTATACATTTCACATAAATAACTCGATTTTCGAGCATTGCCATCTTGTGAACCGTATACAGTGTTGAGGCATAGAGAACTGTAACATTCCTCCATGCGTGCTTTCATAATGTAAGTGGTTAGCATGTCCAGCTTGCAGTTGGAAGACCGGCGGTTTTGAGATCCGATTGCAACATAGTTGGCCTTCAGGTTTTTTCGTTTAAAATGTGTAATTCTCTGTAAGGTTATTTATGCGCTTCCATAAGAAATTATTTTTAATTAGTTTCATTTAAATGTTTAGTTAGTTCCATTTTATTTAAAATATTCAGATATATTCCATTTTATTTAAAATATTCAGAAAGCAAAATTTACATGATTCTTCATTAGTCTAAAGCACCAGTCAACTAGAACTGCAAAAATAGTTAGGGGATTTACCGTGCTTTCTGCTTTTTAACTACATGAATCAAAGTGAAGGTTTAAAAATGCTTATTTTTTTACGTGAACATAACGGCTACACAAAACTTAAAAAGAGGAGAAACGTAAAGTTCGCTTTTTGCGGGTGTTTCAGAACATAATTTCATGTCAAACGGGATTGTGAAATACAAATGCAACACGTCATAGTAAGCCTTGGGTGTGCCGTAAATATTCACGAAACGAAACCAATTTGCCGAAGATAAAGCCGTAAAGTTCAATTAAATAATAGTGCAACGTAGCAAAAAGCTGGCTCTTTAATCTCCAGATTTCTCTGCTTATTCTGTGCTAAATCTGCATTCCAGAAACAGATGACAAAAGAAGAAATAAAAGTAAATCCAAGTTCCATAAGCACTTGATTATTACAATATAAATGAAGAACGTAAAAGCGAAAAGAATTAAAATAGTTTACCCTTATTATTTAGGTGGAAATAGAGAGAGATGAGACTGCCTAATGAAAGACTCATTTGTGGAGGATTTTTATAATGAAATGGCAACTAGCTCTTCATAAGCCTCAAGGTCTTCAAGTTACTGATAAATGAAATCTAATAAAATACTAGCTCTGCAGAATCTTATTTGCTCCTTGATCTGCACTGGCTAGTTCAGCTGTCTGAATTGTCTGGTTGATTTAACTAAGGCGTAGTAGACAAGGGCTGGCAATCGAGAAAGGAAAGCATTCGTGGACAACTTATTATTGGAAAGTAATTGGTACTCATGTGCATCGAAAAAAACCACGATTTCTCATGTAGGCAGCCTCTTCGCAGAACTTTGAACTCTAGTCGAACTACCAGCGTTAAGCGGTCTTACCTTCTTGACCACTGATAGATCAAGTACCTGAAAGTTGATGTACCGGATACGTGAAAGTGCACTATTTGAATATGCGATATTAATTAATTTTGAATTAACTGGCTCTTGTCATGAATAATGCCGAAGTTAATTAATTACATAATTACATATTAATTACACATTATTCATTAGTTATGTATTTCATGGATTTTTCAAAGAATGCTAGGTATCTAAATTCCCTAAGCTAATGCCGCAACACTATTTCTAGATCTTGCGACGAATGACATTTTGACTCCTTTAAAGCATAATTTTCATAGTTAAAATTTATAGATGAATGTAGTAATAAACTAGGATAGCGAGTGAAGGAAAATGTTTACCTCGGTTATGATCACTGTTTTAAAATTTCACATCCCTTCTTAGTATTCGAATTGTAAATATATATTATATTTTTTATCATATATGTCTGGCAGAATGTATGAATATTATCTACCTTTTCTAACTGTCTCCTTTGAGGTAATAGCATCAAATAATTATGTAAAAAATAGTTTTTCATTTCGTCTGATACCTAATAATAAGTTTGTATTTCTTAAACTTCTTATTTGTTGTAACACGAACTAAATTTGAATTCGTATTTTCATCTTATTTTCATTCCGCCTAGGTGAATCGGAATTGAGACATTGCTTTAAAATTTAAATTGGAACGTCTGTCAAAGAAGCTGAACTTAGGAAAAGAAATACAATGTTTTGTCAGCATGTCATCTAGACCGAAGAGTTTTGTTACTGAAAAATTGGCCGTGACAGGAGATTTAAAAGTTTCATAAGACATACGGGAGCTGAATTTCATACTTGTTATTATCTGAAGCAAAGAAGATACTTACAAGAACTCTTCTTTGAATAGTTAAATTAATCTTAAGACTCCCAACTGTCAATCATTATCTTTAAAGCAGCAGAAATGTTATGTTTTCCTTTCTTAAAATACTATTGTTTTAACTTTAACCACATCAGATTTAAAATCGGTTAGTAAGTAATTACATTTAAAATCTCACAGAATCTCATAGTTAAGCATTATAATTTTTGATTCATTTGATTCAGAATTAAACTTTTATTAACAGATATTTAGTTACATCAGTTAACGTTTATATATACATGTGTTGTGTGTTATTCGAGATTATTTTTACCATTCTTTTGCCGTCATAATTAGCATGTGATCAGTGGACCTGGATGCCACGCAAATAAAATCAGGATTCGAATCTGATCATCGGATCAGGATGCGAATTCCTTAGAAGGCATAGACGCTTATAGTTGTTTACCCTTCTGTTACAAATGCAATATCTGTTGTCTGCTCTGATGTGCTTTAAGCAACGTTCTTGGAAATGGAACTTCTAAATAACAGATGAGATCCATCATTCCCGCCGAATGCTTAACAAGAAAGTACCCGGTCATTGGAAAAAGTTGGCATTTAATATAGCTCTTAAAAGAACAAAAAAAATGTGGCAGTTAATGGGTTAATATATATAAATTAATTTCTGAATTTTTATTATGGGAAGTTACTGTAAAGTTTTATTAATTACCCGAGGTAATTCAATAGAGGAAGAGAATTGAACCTGTTATTGAAATCCATTACCTTCCAAAGAATATTTATACACTTTAATGAATGAATTTACATAACGAAATATTTGCATTCCTTCTTGTATTTTCCTTCAGTGCAAGTGGTAGTTTATGCAGTTCATAAATGAAAGATTTATGATGTGATTCCCACCTAAGGTGATTTAAGTTTTGTGTTTCATGCTCCAGATACGCCTAATACTCTCTATAATTGAACCAGGTGCAGAGAAAATTCAAAAGGTTTTTGTCGTCGAAGTAGTAATATTTTATATAGGATATGAATTATTGATGTTTTCATAAAATTGTTATTAATTTTGTTTTACATATTATTAATATATTTACGGTCTTTCTAAAACATTTTTAGAAATATAATCAGGGCTTGTAAAACTATAATTAGTATTGTATTAGACAGAAAGTTATTAGTTATTAAATCTCCTGATGAAATGTCAATAGGTGTTTATACTCATTTCTCAAATTTCGTTTATGTTATAAATACAGTAATGTATTTATGTAAGTAATTGTATGTATTCTTAAAAATCAAATGTAATCCACAATGTAAATTCTTTAAAATACAGTCATTACATTTATATTTTGTTTAATTGCTTTCGTAAGGAACTTTTTATCCAGTATTGTCCCTTGGACACTTTGATATTCAATTTAAATGTTCTTTCGTTTATCTCTAATTGATAACAGAATCAGACATATAATTTATTTCTTACTTTTGTTTACACAGATATGGATTCTTACGTCCACGTAGAGTAGATTAAAGAAAGTGTGTTAATTCTAAATTAACAAAAATTCGAACAAAAATTAGTGTGCTCGAAAATGTATTACTAAAAGGTATATTTTATAATATAGTTTAATTTGTCATATTTTATTTTTATTTATTTGTTCTTTATTTCTATCACACCATCACTTATTTCAGTTGTTCAGCTTTCGTTTGGGGAATCCAAATCTCATTCTAACAAAATTAAGCTAAGTTATGCATAACAACAGGGAATTCAACCTCTATCTATGCTGAAAAAGATAATTTTGTGTGAGAAATTTTTAAACAGATAGAGGTTTTTATTCATTTGCATAAAGAAAATACCTTACAAATCTCATGCAGTCAGCCAGATCAGGTACAAGGAAAAAACCAGTACCGACGATTAATATTCTGTGCTCCTACTTACTCGCAGCTCACCAGCCGCCGAGCGGTAAATTTGCTGAGCACTGGTAGTTAAATCCGAGGTTCAAATCTCGCGAAAGCCTGGCTGCATGGGTGGTTTTGTAATTTTTCCTATGTGTATCGTCTATACAAGCCAGTTTCTCTTAGAAAGCCCTTCACGAATGCATCCCTTCCCTTAGGCAGACAGCCCTCGAGGCTTTGCCGTAAGTAAATAAACCAACCAAACCTACTTACTCGCCTAAGTAGGTTTACAAGAAATATTATCTCTTTAACTCTTTAAAGAATTATGACATTGTTCTGCCTATCTTGTCTGCATAAAAGTGATCAGAATTGCTAGCTAACATTTAGAAGACCCGGAGTTAGAATCTCGAAAAGGGCGTATTTGATTGTTCTCTTTTTTGATGTAAAACATTATAATGGCGGTTTCACTCGCACGTGAAATAAGTTTGATAGACTATCGGTAGTCAGTTGATTAAATGCCCTGTCTTGTCCCAGTCATCCTTTAAGTGGGTAGAGAAGGTAAGAAATTATCACAATATTCGTGCTGGCTGTCCTGATAAACGGATGACACATACATCTAAAAAAAGGAAGCTATGTAATTCGAATCTGCTCATAGATACAGATCCAATTGTTTTATCTTCTAAAATCCTAATGATAAATTTAGTATTAGTAAAACGTTATGAGTATCATTTAAGGCCTTCCATGTATTTATTTCACATAGAATATCTTCTATGTATTTAGGCCACCAGCTTCGAGAATAAAGCACATTTATATACGTATATTACAAAAGGCATCCTCCAAAAGTGACCAGATCTGTACCTAAAACTGCCAAATTCTGCATTAAACTAAAATTCTCGAATTCAAAAAACATTTCGTATATAACTGATTAATTTTACTGAATACAATGCAGCACGCTTTTGGATGAAACCAGTATGAACAGAAAAAGTAAAAATATTAATTAATTAAATAAAGTGATCACATATTTAAAAAACGATCTTTTAAATTTTTTATTTTATTTTTTCACTTGACGTATCTTTTTAATAATGTGGCTCGATAATTATAACAATAATATTAAAAATTTCATAAAATATTTTTAATTATCTTTTCAAGCCAAAAAACAATATCTCACAATGCTAAAAATTTAAAAAAAATTATCAGTGAAAGATGGCAGAGATTTTTATATACTTTCGTTCTAACGAAAGGAAAAAAGACAACAGGAAAAAAAATTTTCAAGCTATTCTTTTTTGGTAGTACTTTCTGCATGAATTCTCTTACTTCAAACAGCGATCTGAAGCGTGAAATCTCTGAAAAAAAGCAGTTTCTTTCACTCAACGTCATCCTAAAAAATTTTCAAATCTATGAGTGAAATTTACCACAGTGTGGTTTTAACTACCTATAGAGTACAGTTTATATTTTCCTTATTACTTTTAACTAATGAACCGCTTAAGAAAGTCCTCAAGCGTTGTCTGGGCAAACAAAACGTTTAATTTGTTTCATTATGCCCAAATTAAGCAAGCCATATCGTTGATAAACTTTTAGGGAAACTGTTTTGTATACGCGTTAAACGTGGAGAAAATTACGAAACTGCACTTATTCGTTCGCCAAGAGATAAACCTTAATACTTGAAATACTTAATTCAGAGATTTGCCGCTCGAGGAGTTATTGATTCTGGCAAGGAAAAGAAGATAAAATTATAGTTAGAAACTGAGAAATCGTTACAAAATTAATATCTGAAAAATATTTTATGTCCATTAGAGCATCCCCATATAACAAGGATTCGTCTAAAAATACTCGCGCAAAAAATGGTCAATTACGAAGTCGGAATCTGGGCACAGCCAATGACACTGAGAAAGATTAAATGTTTAAATTCAAATCAATTTTACCCTTCGTATTACCCGGGCGTATCTCACAACTTGAGATAGATCTCTTGGTACTTTATCTGGTATTCTTCCACTATCAAACAGTGCAGGAATAGAAGGCACATATACGAAAGTCCTTCAACTTAACCAAGTTGCAGAATTTAACAACCAAACATTTTCTGTCATCCAACTATGAAAAGAAAATTAACTCTAATCTTATTCAACCAGCTCTTCACCTCAGGAAAATAAATTGTTCCTCGTCTGACGAAAATTCAAGTCGTTCATCTCCAGTTGCTTATATTGATAGATCAAAAATTGAAGGAAAGGTTGGTTCATCAGTCTTTTTTCAAATTACCCCTTGAAATATCATCAAATGGAAAGGCCATCTCCATAATAATTATCGTAATTTCCAAACGAAAGTGTCAGCCATAAAAGCTGCGATTGAAATAGCTATTCTCAAGAATCTCAACGAATTTACCATACGTTCAGGCACCCAGGCAGCTATTTTAGCGATTAAGAATCCCTTACTTTTCACTCTATTTATTTCGACATAAATTCTCTTCTTGCCAAAATTCCAAACTACAAAATTGAAATTTCATGGATCAAATGGCATAGTGGCCATTTTGGTAGTGATCAGGCAGATAGTTAGCCAAAGAAGCAGCTTGTAATCAAGATGGTATTGAAATCACTCTTCCATAGCTCGCTCAAATTTCAAGTACCAACTAAAAGAGTTTCTGCACAGTCTTGGCAAGATTTATGGAGCAATGCTTCACATGGAAGACGCACATATAACTTGATCCCCGATGTAATCTTCGCATCTCTGTACTGGAATCCTTCAATTAATTACTATATCACAGGACATGAACGCTTCCTCACATATTTCTGCGCAAGAAATATGGCGAACTCCAATATCTCTATATATGTTGAACAGGGAACTTCTGATCATTACACTTTCTCATGCTACTTAACTGAAGATATTCACATAAAATTTACACAAACTGATCTTTTGGCATTTCAGAGGTTTCTAATTAAAGATAAACATCAATATCCGAAGTTTACAAAAATATGCAACAACGCTTTTCCTACCCCCTAAATCTTTGTCAAATGTAAATTGTCATATTGTATAGATTTAGTTAACTTTTACATACTGTGAATATGTAAAAAATGACTCCACTTGTGAACTTTATAAACTGTAATAAATTATTATAACAGAAATAACCCATAGACAGCTACCTGTTTATTATTATTATTATTATTATTAGAGTTCATTATAACATTATGTTTTCAGTTTTTGTTATAGTTATCTCATTACATTTATCTATATATTATTTATGCTATTATTTTTGTTACACCAAAATAGATGTTCAATTTAATTAGGGAATTTCAAATTGTATTGAAACTATATTTTAATCTATGTCTTAAATAATTATTTTCGATAAATACTAGATGCGGAGCATACGGTGGTATTGCACGATGGTCCATAATAATAGGTAAACGCTAGATCATTTGGAAAGCTTCAGTTGCCAGTTTTCTCAACCTTTCTTTGTAAATTCTTATAAAGCTTGATTTTTTTTTCTTTTTCTTTCCTAAAATTAGTTGACTCACGGCAGATCGCTAGTCTTCCCCATACTTTTACCTATACCTGTATATTGGAACTTGGAAATCGTTATATCTTTCAGTCAAAAGAAACTGAGATCACAAATGCAAAAAAAATTCACTCTATTTTACTTCTTGATATCTGCAAATTATTGGTTCTTGCATCAGGATAATTTATGTTTACAACTTTTTTTGTCAATAAAAATAATAATGAAAAATAGAGATAGGACATTCAAATCCTCGAATCCCATGAATCTTGAAAAATGAAAATGTCATTTGCCATTTGTATCTTTGTATCTTTATCGTTTCTAACCTAAAAAGTAAAGAATAGTTTTAACTCAAAACTTCGGAAGTTATATGAAAGAAAGTTCTTTTAAAAAGGCTTGTCTGAATGTTGGCGTTCTTGGTTTACCAGTGTTATCGCTTGATGACATTGAATACCACACTATAATCTTCTGAAAATAATTCAGCGCTCCATGTGTAGTGCTTTTATGCGTTAACCTTAAATAATATTTTCCCCTCTACTCTTGCTTCGATTTAAAGATTCTAGAAAGAAACAAAATCTGAAAAGATTCAGATTTTAACATATCAGAATATTTATTAAGTGTTTTACCCTTTCGTTGACATCGATGTTACCAGCTTGCTCTGACCCACTGGCGCTAATACGATTATTTTTTGTCTTTGTAGATATATTATTAAGATACGCTTTCTTCGATTCATAAAATTCAAGAAATGCTATGCATTTTCTTTATATTTACTATATTATTTCTTTGAAAACTAACCGCTTAAAAGCGTTATAATAAAAGTGGTAAATTACATAATGATTTTAACGAGTCTACGCAGCGTCATTTCATAAAATGTTTCCCATCATGAATTAGATACCCAATGATTTAAATACATTTTTATTTGAAACAGTAAGCTTAAGAAGCAGAAAAATATCTTTAGGAGCTGCATTTCTTGCTTTTCAATCACTTAGTTTGCTACTTGCTAACAGAAAGATTGAATTTGAAAGTTAAATACCTTATGCTTTCCAAAAGGGCGACAGGATAATAAGTACTTCATTTGTGGCATTGACAACACATTACTTCTAAAGAGCCGAATTTGTGGATTAAAAACTAAATTTAGTTAATTCATAGCGAAATAACATTTTGCCGAATGGTAACAATCTGGTGTGCCGGATGTAAAAATGCTTTATTTCGAACATTGTTATCGTTTTTCTTTTTCAAATCTCAGAGTTTGTTCAACAAAAAGTCGTTAAAGTTTTACAAAATATGAAGTAAATCAAAAGCAAATTCGAAATTCAAAATTTAGGCTCCCCTTTTTCCCCAACGGGAGGAACATACGTACATACATACAAATTCTTCGTTATTTATTTTTTTAATACTACATGACGATAACATTTAATGGCAACAGTTTGAAAGTTGAATCGGTTACAAAAGTGAATTTCAAGACTAATACCACCTCTGGAGCTAAAAATGCGAAATATTTGAACTCTTACTGAAATATGTTTTGTTACTGATAAAATTAACTAAGTAAAATGAAGGTGTATTTTGAAAACTAGAATTCTGAAATTTATTCCCATTAAACACATGTTTAAAGCTTTTCAAATGATGCTATGATTAAGAACTTTTAACAATTTATTTGATTCATTTTTTATTTCTCTTCTTTTTTACGGTTTTTAGAGACTTCTGGGCTTCGGCTAACTTTCCACGAATGTGATAGTTTAAGATGCTATCATTATACATCATAAACGCATAATAAATGCACAGAAGAAACACGTAAGTGAAATATTCTTTAAAGCAGCATTACTAACTTAGCCATTTGAGACAAATTTAAGATGGTTTCCAGGTTTATTTACTCGAATAAAATTTATTTTGTGAATCTCATACGTGAGCCTTTAAGCCCACATAATTTTATTAACTTTACCCGACTATAGGGATTGTTAAGTCATTCTTATCTTATTCGAAGTCGATATATTGAATCTCATTTCCTCAAGCCTTTCAACAAATACATAAACTAGTCTAAAAATTCGACTCTACCACGCAAATTTTCCTTCGTGTCCTCAAACACGATGCCAAGCAATAAATTTTAATTGCTGTATAAAATTCTCGTAAAATTTCACTCAGGTTAATTTATCACCGACAGAAATTTAAATTGTCAAGTTTTATTCGCGGCTGCCACTCCAACGTGGCTATAAAATTTGGAAGATGGTCATAAAATTAATTTACTGAAAGTGCGATGCTTATTCGTTCAGCCAAAAATCATTATCTGCGATTAAACTTATCATATTTATGCTGAGCTGGAAGTAAATTTCCGCCCTCCTTATTTTTGCATTTTATATATAATGATTATTTTACTAATTTATTACGATATCTTTAATAAAATATTTTACTGGATCATTAATAAAATATTTTACAGCAAAGTGTATAATTTAAAATAACAAATTATTGGCTGAAACAAAGAGCTTTCAGTAGATAAGAAATGTTTATCCTTTACTGTGTTCATACAATAGGGTGATTCATTTTTATAGGCGTCTTTGCTTCTGTTTAATTTTGCTGCGTTTGCTGCTTCGTCTGTAATCCTATAGAGAGAAATGGGGTGTAGATTTGCTAGTTAAGAAAGCTTACTCAAATCTTTAAGTGATTAGAGTTATTGCATTCTCCCTCACGTGCTCTCGTGGAGTTAGTAAGCAGTTTCAAGATTCATGATTCGAATTCCAGCATGAATACAGATAAATTAATATTAATTTGATTTAACAAGCAATATAAAAAAATTTTTAAAGTCAATTCCTATATAGGTTAACAAAGAAAAATTTTATTTATTTACTTTTTATTAGCATTATTAATATTTTTTCGTTTCTGATTTATGAAGCTGATGGTGGACTATAATTTCTCATTCTATCCATCTCTCGTAATGCTTCATAACCTTTCCAGTGAGATTCGAGCAGTCCAGTTCTACAATTAATATTTTATCTAATGACTTCACACGACTCAGGGCGACCTATGTTTGACCTGCTGCGAAGATTTTTCGCGGGAAGCTTTTCTTGGCGCTTATGTTTTTCTTTCTCTAATCCTCCCTTGCGTTGTTTTGCAGTTTCTTTTCGCATTCTCCGTTTGTGAAGCAAGGGATATTTTAAAGGGTTATATTTTAAACGTATATTATTATCACGTTAACATAGAAATATGGGAGAATTTTCGCAACATAATGGTACATTACATCCGCTTCTTCCAACTCTATGGAACTACAATTCTTTGATTCCGTATACTTTAAAAATCTTTAGAACTCTGTCTTACTGTTGCCACTTATTTTTGTTAAATATTACAGTCCTATTTATCACAGTCATGTACTATTATTTATAAGTAGTTATAAAATTAATTTTTACAGCACGTAAGAATTTCTAATAAACCGCCATTACTTGTAAGTCTTATAACATATTTAAAAACAGCATATCTTTAGTTCCGATAAACAGGAATAAATAATTAGGAATTGACTCTAATATCTGAAAACACTGTATTATCATCAAGTGTCGTCCACTACAAGTTTACAAAAATGTATTTGAACTTGAGTGGATGAACAAAAAGTATTTTATTAACGGTTGAAAATTTGAACAAGATATAGGTAGAGTGTGGGCTAATAGTAGGAATTTAATTATAATAAAATTTTTTTTCGCAGTTAAAGAAAGCTTCGCTTAATAATATAGAAATGCCGTACGCTATTGACTCATATAATTCATGTTTTTATATACAATTATCGAATCTCTAATTTCAAAGCAATGCTTTCCAGATAGAGTGGTGAGAGTAGTGATTCAAATATTTATCGTAATATTTGAATAATATAATATTTATCGGCAATTTAACAAAACTAATACAAAGCGAAGGTATTTTAAGGCTTGTTTTAATTAAAAAGTATTCGCTTATGATAAAATCTTTCCCGCGCTTCTACTGTTATGTCTACTTCACATGAATATGTTAAAGAAGAGATTAAAGAGGATCAAAGTTTGGGACTCACACTCTAGCTTTTCGTGTGAACATTCTCAGCTGTTGTCTACTTTTAGTGTTGTTACCTAGAAATTGACGAGTTTCTTTCTAGTTAATTGCGTGAAAATTAAGGTAGTAGTCGTAGAACAATGAAGCTAAGTGGTTAGGTTTTAAATTTAAATTGTGATGTTTGAATCGCTGTTATCCTTAAATTTTGCAAGTAGCAGAAGATTATTTCGTTACTTGTTTATTTCCCAGCTAACGTTCAAATAAATTCTTTAATTGTTTAAATAGTCGTATTTGCTTAGTGTTTAAATGTATAAATGGGACTCTAATTTGTCTTGCAGTCCAAGGAGTAAGATAAAAGTCAATTTAAATATATTTCAATAATTTGTTGTTTCGCCTGGAATAAAATTTTGTGGATGATCATTTTTCACCATCTGAATTCCGCCAACTGGGTCTCGAACTTCTTGCCAGGTTGGGAGGGAGAATGTAAAGAATTGTCGTATTTCCCACTCATAGTGAAAATGGTAGTACAGCAAGCGACTGGAAGATGTTTCGGATCCTGGCAAGGACACAGTTGATTTATCACGTTCTCTAGCATTAACAAAACCTTTTGAGACCTTTAAGTACTTCAAGTTTTGACTTATTCTTTTTTAAACGTTTTGCCTCTAAAATATATCCTAGACAGCATGGCTCTGAAAATATGGGATATTATTATGGAAGAAACTTATTAATTTATTCAAAAACGCACACACATATTTCACATATTTTTACCTAAAACGATATGTACTACTTGTGTGTATGATTTCTCACTGAGGAGATTTCCTGCCGAACCTCATTTCAAAATTCTTCACCTGCAAAACGACTATTTTTGCATTTAAAAAATTATTCCATTAAAGGTCACAACTTAATAGTTAGGATAACAAAATAGTATACAAACTAAAAATGAAACTTTTGCTAAACATAATTATTATTATCAAAACATTTTTGAAATAATTAATAACAAACTAATTGTTTTTTTATTTAAAAAAGGCATCCCAGTGTACCTAGGTCTCGCAATTTAAAAATTATGTCGCCAAATTTTTAGAATTTCTTGCCCTTCGCCAAATTTTTCAAATTTCGTATTTCTGCCCCTCGAGGCCACGTTACCAGGTTTCGCTAACTCGGATAGATTATAATTCTTTGTCTTTATGTTATAGCTGTTGACATTTAAAATCTTGCGCTGGTGAGAAATATTGAGTCAACCTCGCTTTAAACCTGTTGTACAGCCTTTTGCTACTAAACGTAGTTTTAAATTTATTTCCTCTTATTTTAAGTTAGAACAGTAGTGCAACGGAGCAAAACCTATAAATCCGTAGGCGAAGTTCTGATTTAATGAAAAGGTTTGTTAGACCTTCTTAAACCCTTGAGATTCCTTTCAGAGACAGCGATAATTCGCTGTAAGTCTATTAGGAGTTTGATACCAGTTTATGCTGTAGACACATTAGGTATTTTTTGAAAGCAGGAGAGATAAAAAATGAGCAATGCCCTCGCCGGGACTCGAACCACGGTTCTCTCGAATACGCGCCGAGCATGCTGATCACTGCACCATGAAGGCATGCTAAGAAGGCAGGAGAAACACCTTATATACTCCCTCTTTTAAACGGCGACTGGGGATTAGGAGACGCATTCGCCAAATCCTGGTGGTGGAGAATCATCATCCACCACCCTTTTAGTTCGGGCGCCACTGTAGAGTCATTAGGTTATTTAGTAAGAGACGTGAAAAATGAGCAATGCCTTCACCGGGACCCGAACCACGGACCTCTCGAATACGCGACCAACGGCCTGACCACTACACTACGAAGGTATGCTATGAAGGCGGGAGAAATACCATATAAGGCTACCGAAGAATGCCAAGCTCTATATTTTAATGAAGGATGTTTGACATCTTTACTCTCTAGTTTTATTGTAATCCAGGTTGATTCGTTTAATTACTGAAATAGACCCAAGAATTACTCTATAAAGAATCTTATTTTTATATATGCATGTGCCTTTGATCGGCTACTGAAGAAGATTCATTGAGTTGCAACATTATTCCACACCGGAAGGGCTTTATAGCTAATAGCCTTATTGCAAAAGACAAACTTCTTTGGCTCACTGCCAGCCACAGTTTTGCTACGTTCGGTCAAACAATAATTAAAAGCGCATATAGCGAAATTAGTTAATGAATGAAAAGTTACTTCAGTTAAAACCATTTTAAAAGAATTTTTCATGTTAATTATAAATGAAGAAAGATGTATTAATTACTTTCTTCGTATTTAACATAAATAATCCTATTTACTATATTAACTGTGCTTTTATCTAACTAAAGTTTAGCTATGATAGACAAATTGAAAAATCAAATACAGAACTCTAAGTTTGGCAAATATACACAAGGTTGATCAAAAACGGAAAATGCTTATTGATGATAAATAACCTCTAGTCTCATAGCCTAAAGTAATTATAAAATTTAACTTGAAATCGTGAAAATTTCGATTACAATCTAAAGTGTTCTGTTATAGGTATTCTCAGTAGAAAGAAATTGGTGGAGAAAGTCAGCTTTTTATTTAGCTATTAAGTATTCTGTATTAATTTAGGGGTATAAAAAATTGATTTTCCTCAACTCTTGGCATTCATTTAAAGTTGTATAATTTTTGTAGCATAATTTATAAAACTTCTTAAAAATAATCTGAATCTAAATAAATGTATGTACATGTATTTTCCGAGTTTTGGAAGAGGAGAATGATATCCTAGCAATGGTGAAAAGTGTGAATGCGGTTAAAACAAGTTAGTCTGATATCTCAACGGATTCCAGGTAAAAATAATTTAATTTAAAAAAAATAAATTATGTAATATATTTTTAAAAGATAAGTGATGATTCTTATGAAATGGAAGAAAAACGCACCAACGTGAAATTTAAAACCAGGAGGAAAGCAGTTTTCGTTTGCTGTAGATTTTGAGCAAAATTCTAGTCATTTCGAGAGGATCCGTCATAGGCACTTCTTCAAGAGGAGAAGAAAAACTCAAAGGTTTTCTTTAAAATCTAATCTAAAGAAAGGTTGCTATTTTAATTAAATTTAAAAATGAAATTATTTTGCTTTTTAAATAAAATTAACATCTCCTTTCCGTATTCGTCACCAGAATGCAAATTATTTGCAAGTATTTAAACTGAGGGTTTTTGAATTTGACACAGAGAGTGTTTCTGGCGTCTCGTGCGCGCTACGTGGTTAGTTCCTGCCAGCTCTAACAGTTGTAATTATTCGACTTTGCAGCCTATTGTAGTGTACGCTTTAAATCTGATACGTCGGCAAAGTATTTGAGCCAGTTTCTAGTACAATATTTGATTTGTGTAGCCCTTGACTACTGTTCAACATTTAATTTAAATTTCACTGTTCTATTTATTGCCCTCACTACGAGTTGCGGATATTGTAGCACAAGAGTGTGCTCTTATGTTCCAAATTCTTATAATTCAAATAGAAAGTTTATTTTAATCTTAAGAACATGTCATTTATCTCTGACATAGAGATTACTCATTTCACATCTGTTATAGAACTAAGTTAGCATTACTAAATCAAGCGTAACCATGCAATAATACAGAATAAAATGAAAACTGATCTGTATATGAATTTCAATTTTCAAGCTCCTGAATTTCATTTTTAAACTTAGACTTGTATAAACAGGAGAAAAAGAAAACTTTAAAACGTATATTTCCCATAAAATAAAATTAAAAGAGAAAAGAAATTTATGGACTGTACTGAAATCATTCCAAAATTGTCTATATATTAAACTTTATATAATGGAGGTTATATCGCAGTTATACAGGTATTATTCTATGAATTTAATATCCATTCTGTACAGATAGAATTTAGAGCTTCATCATGACTATGATTTGGACAAACATAACAGTGCATTTTCACAAGCTGATCCTGAAAGCTGTTTTATGGTAACGGCGAAAGTAAGTAAACAGTTTTATGCATTATTAGTTGGCAACAGTACGCTATCTCGCATTTCTGATCTTTATTTTCAAGCGACGTAATTTATCGTCACCTTAAAATAATAATATGCAGGACTCTAATATTTCATTGAACATAATATTATTAACAAACTGATCAGTCTCCAAATCTCTCTTGTCTGAAAGAATAAATCCTTTCTCGCCAATAACTTACTAAGAAACAGTGACGTAAAGTCATTACCAAAGGACTTTCGTGAAGCTCCTAAATGAATTTACTAGCCCCAAATTCAAGTTCCAAATAGTTAACCTCTCACAAGACAAAGAGCAGTTGCCTGATAATTGGATGCAGGAAAATGTTACAAACAATTTGGTATTCTTTAACATTATTTTTTTATTAAATTAAGATGTAGTTCTACACGGAAAAACAGAATGTGTAACAGTAAATAACAGAATGTTTTTATGTGTAATGACTGGAAGATTATTATTCCCTAAAATCCAACTTATCTGGGAAACATTAATGACCTTTAATTTGTCTTCCTTAAAACACATGCTAATTTAATACGTGCAATACATAGCTAAAAATAAATTTCCTAAGATAGGTTTATAAAAAAGTCAAACCTTTGTCTCCTGATTACAGTACAAATGTCAATTTTATTTCCGTTTCACACAAATATTGCTAGAACTTTGCAGGACACTTCCGGCCTATCTGCTAATGTACCAGCTAAAATACGTGTAGAAACCACACAGGAGAAGGCTAAAAAACCTTTTTTAACTCTTTTATAATTCACAATGCGTCGAATTGACTCTAACATACTACGCCTCACTCGGGCGGTAACTCAAATACAAGAACTAAACTTAAAATTAGAAGATATTAACAAATAGTAGAATTACGCTACAGGGTTCAGAATATTCTGTTTCTTGAAACAGCGTCGAATATCTAGTGCCAGTCAAGTAACAGTTGTTACCCCACTTTAACCAGCACTAAATGCAAAGCAGAAGCTCACGCTACAAAAGTACAGTGTTCGCCCACACTCTCTAACTTTTCCTTCTACAACTCGGTATTTAAACCTTTTCTCCTCAAGGTAGAATTTGCATTACTTCACATATGCATTTACAATAAGGGGAAATGAAGGCTTATAGGAAAATAAGCACAAAATTAAATTTAACGTGTTAGTTAAAATAAATATAAATCCCTACAACTTTTAAAACCTGAATTTAAGCTTGGCATTTCAGTAAAATAACCTTAAGAATAAGGTACTGAAATAATTATTATATCGTGATACCTACAATCGATTTTAACACTTGTAAACATACCCTCCACATTAACAAACAATTTATGTAGCATCGAATGTAAATATTTGAATGAATAGTTTGAGAAAAGAACCAGCTGTAGCTGTTAGACCAGTTATTCTATGAGAGAATTGCTGTATAGCGAAAGAAAGCTAATTAATTTATTTATTTATATATATTCTAAATTATGCTACACAATGTGTATTTTATTTAATTTCTGTGTTAATTTGGTTTACCTTTAGTAAGAGTTTTGTACTTAAGATAGTAAGTTCGTTACCTTCGTATTTGGAACGCGCTTGGCAGCAGACAATGGGAATGGGTGTATTTTTCATGTTATAATCTGGATTTTAAAATACTTAATTTGAGTTTATATAATTATAACTTGTACCAGAAGAAACAGAAAAATTGCACTTTTATTTAAAATTACTCTCAATTTGATAGCTTAATTAATTTGTAAAATATGCTCATTTAATTAACAAAATTTTGTAGCTTTCGTAGGATTTCGTGTGATAGTTATCTTGTCATTTTTAAGCTGCTTTGGGGTGATTTATGGTGAAGGTCACTTTGTGCTTCAGGTAGAGTTATAGGTTTACTATCAACAGGTTTTTTTTATTTGGCGTATTTCTGGTGATATGAAGGAAAGGTGTTGAATTAACTCTTTGAAAAGTAAGAATTTTTATACTGTTTTCTTCGGGGCGTTTTTGCCAGAAATTCTCACCATATTGAGTGAGTTTTTGCGCCGTTGGTAAATGTTGTAACAAAAAGCCGGTGCACACGATTTTTCGTCCTCTTGAACTCTCTTGATTCCGGTATTAGCAGTGTGCTACTGATTCGTAGGACGACAGGCAATTTCTTTCTCACTTCATGAACTCTCTCGAACTCTCTTTTCCTCCAGTGAAAGATGCGCTGCTGAATAGCAGAGAGGCCCAATAATATGGTTCCCTCTTAGATATCCAGTCTAGTTTTGTTATATTATTGTGCCACCAGTTAACATGTGCTGTTGCACCATGGAGGTGTCATTCATCTACGTCTTGGGGCTGCTGCGGTCCTCAACATCTCGCTGATTAATCAAGACCATTGCATAGTCATTTATATCCTCGTTTCGTGGCCAGAGGATTCATCTTGGATGTCACCTAGCTCATCTTTTTTCGCACTCATGCTTGCGGAGCTATGGACGTTACTGGAAGGGGGCCATCGGCCATCTTTAGTGAATTTCTAAGTCTTGCCAACTGACCAGTTTGCATCAGCTTTTCTTTGTGCCGAAAAGATCCCCTGCCTTCTGTTTATAGAATTTGAGGTCACTGCACCATATCGGAGTTGTGCTACTCCACCTGCTTTAGGTTTTCCAGCCTTCTACTCATAGACTTCAATGTTCCTCGACAAAATAATTACCTTCATCCTATTGTGCGGCTGCCACCTGTTCGGATTTTAAGAGATAAGTTTACCTCTCTAGTGAATTATGCTGAATCACGGAATTTAGTTCTAGTAATTAATTCATTTCAAAATCAGATTAGAAAGGTGTTAATTCATGTTTATTTATTTAGCATGCAGTGTTAATATTGAGAGAAACAAAATTACGTGATAATAAGCGCAATGTGTTAATTATCAATTAATTTTCTTTTGTAATTTTAAATTTGATCAATTCCAATACTATTATGCTAAAATGTATAATATTTATTTTTTGATTCCGAGGAGAATGCCAATAGTTTAAATTAATTTTCAAAGTAAAATAAAAGCCTGTTTCATTTATAGATTTAGTATGATGTTTTACTTTACTTACTGGTAACTAACTATACAGGACACCAACCCAACAGCAGATATCATTGGGCTGTTAGGATATTTAAATTAATAATCACAATGCACTTAATTGATTTGTTTTATGTACTAATCACTAAAAATCTAGTTTATATTTGGTGTTTTTCAAAGGCGCTAAACTATTCCGGTTTCAATAATCATTCCTTTGTTATTTTTTTAAATGGACACTCTAAAGGCTCTCGCAGAAATTTGGATGTATGAGCAGCACTTTAATTGAGAATAAATACGTTATAAAGACCGGTATAGCTGAGAGCTATTAGAGGAATGCTTTGATAAATAAGCTATCGATGGTGTTGAATATTAATTCCTTTCAATTCTTTCTAACTGCCAATAAACTCGATGGAACAAACTGTAACTTTTTTTCCTGCTTGAAATGCATTGTTTTTTAAGTTCATTAAAATTTATTTTCCATTAACAATTCAATAATACTGAAATTTTGACACATAAGTTTCGTAGCAGATAAAACCTCGGATAACAGGTATTTAGGTGTAGTCAAGTGATTCCTTCTCTCTTGCCCATTGGCTGAGGCTCTGTATTTGGCTGAAGATCTGAAATGCGTAATAGCTCTTACTATTAAGGAGTCTTTATTGTACATGTAAAATCATATTTTTAGTTAAAATCAAATATATTAATAATTATAATGTTCTAGTCAAATTACTTTTAAAAATACTTTGCTGTATTATAAATTTGTCATATTATTTTTCCTTTATTATATATTTTTCAAACTAGTAAATATGTGAGTATACGGTTACCATTACAGTGAAATCTTGATTCATAAATAAAATTATTATTATTATATATATTTTGATAAATATTTAGTAAACAAAGTTTAAATTTTTTTAATCTGTTAATAAAATATTTACTGTGGAAAAAGAACATTCTGGCTTTCAACTCTTTTCAAGTCAGTCATTCGGCCTGCTTGTAGTTTGAACTGGAACCCAAAGTTTTAAATTTATGTTCATTAAAATTATATCGATTTATACCATTTTTTAAAGTAGAAGTTTATGATCCTAGATCGGTGCATGTTTTTGACTGCTAGTATTGCCATAACTTTGAGTGGCGAGCTTAACGACCAACTTGTAGAAGCGAACGAGAAAGGTGAGAATGTAGCTAGTCTGCCACCAAGATTCGAAGTTCGTATTTTCCATGTGCTAGCTGAACCTATTACAACGCATGAAAGTAAGGAAAATTCTTTTTAAATTTTATTTGCAGTTTCTTTAGAAATTTATAACTTAATGCTTTATAACGAATTAGATCAAGTAACTATGTATTAAATGGCTTCCTAAAAATCAGAAGGAACTCATTTATAATAAACTGCTAGGGACAGTACTATAATTCACTAAACCAAGCTCAAAAGTTGCACGGTTCCAACTCGGATAAGACATGCTTCTCTTCCACTAAGAGTCTAATATAATTTCAATTCTCTGATATATCCTAAGCATCATTTTACTGCCAAGCCGGCTGGCTATATGTCTGGTCATTTTCTGGCGAATGCACAATTCGCAATCTGAGAAGTTAGGAAAACATTTCCAACGAGAACAGGATAGTTAGGATCGTTCTCACAGACAATGTCATTACCTGATCATGCAATTCAAAAATACATTATGAATTATGCGTATTTGATGCCAATAACATTAAGTTTTCTGATAGAACTGGTGAAATGTTTTGGCTTTTTGCACTTACCAGATAAATGAAATCACTTTATTTCTAGACATCCTAACAATGAAATCAGATAATCAGATTACAAACTACTTCAATAAACAGATTCGGAATTCTATATTCTTTTTATTTTCTTATTTAAGATACTATCCGTAACGGTAAAGAAAAAACTGTAAAATTTCATGCACAATGAAAAATTACGACTCTCTTTTTTTCTTTCCTTTTAAACAATTCCTTATTTCTTTCAAATATCTTGAATACCGAGCGAGGAATTGGTTCAAATCGTTCACTGCTATACATGTACGGAAACATTTAAATAATCCAATTAAAACGTGCTTATTTTACGAAGTTTCCGAAGATATTTCAATAATTTAATAACACCGCAACCGCGTTTTTCTTTTCATACATTTGTTTCAGCGAAGTGTAAAGTTTCCTTTCTTCGTTGATATTTTTTTACCCAATTAGTAAATGGCTTTAGTTCTAAGAAGGAAAAAAGGAATTTACCACTGAATTTCTTAATAATACGTGCAATAAATTTTAACGATTCTATAAATTAATAATGGAATCGTAGTTTTATTTCCTTTGTTCCTTTCAAAATGTTTAGACTTTCAATTACTCTGTATATTTCATGAAACTTTTATGTTTTTAAGTATTTTAGTATATTTAATGAGTACAATATTACACATTTTGAGAAAGATGAAATATAACTTATACTGAAATTTAAAATTCTGCTGTTTAGAATACGCGCGAAGTGTATTAATATAAAATGCTCATTATGGAAAACAGTTCTAAATTTAAAAATTTTCTAAATTTTTAAAAGGGTTTTTATATTCAGGGCGACATAACTTACATTTAAAATTGAAAGCTTAAAGTCTCGTAAGCACAAAAGTAAAGTCATTTATATAAATATGAAATATTTAATTGAAGGGTTTAAAATATTTTTCCGAAATCAGTGTCCCATAACAGATGCACTGTAAGCTCTCTTGTTATAACCTATTAATTGCAAGTGTAAACTTGCGGTTAATCTAGAGAACGATGATTGTATACTTGCTGGATGATGTTAGGCTTGAAGACTAAATACAGCTTTGTTTATTTTAAATACTAATCTAATCTACTTACATATACGGTCAAATTACCCTTCAGTTTTTACTTTTAAGTAATTAATGCGATGTAAATAATTAAAAGATTTATTTAAAATTCTGCATCAAATTACAGATACTAATCAATAACAAAATACACTTCTTATACTTACGAAATGGATAAATATTCGAAGTATTTACAATTTTAAAGACCCCGGCTCGGCAAATCCACAATTACTAGTATTATTTTAGTCAAACGCAAATTTACCAGATAGTAGCGCACTGCTAAAGGCAGCCGCTAGAATGATGAAATGTAGATAGGCTGGCTATGCCGATGTTCTCTAAGTTTAGACTCTGGTTCGTTACTTAAACTCACTTTATTTACATATTTTGGAGAAGTAGAAGAAAATGTAGACGTGCAGAAAAAATTGAACATAACAAATAACTTACAAATAAAAATACACATTGCTGATAATTGTTACAAGGGTTATAATCGCTAATAAAAGTTTATTACTCTGATCTAAACTTCCGTTATTTTAATGCAATTATGTCCAAATAATTTTACATTAAACTCTGATATTTGATTACTTTTATTTTTTATATCTGTTATTAGTCCAAAGAAGCAATTTGTCCTGAAAGACTATTAATTTCCTTTTGGCATTTTGCGCTGGTTCACGATAAACATTGGTAACATCACGATAACTTTTCAAATTGGTGCCACCAAATGTGATCGCCCCGTATTATATTTAAAGAAATTAAATAATGAAGAATTTGATAAATGTATGTAAGTTTCTCGCATTGTGATAAAACAAATGTACTTGGGGCTGTTCAATTTTCAATAATGTACGTCTCCAGCCGAATATGTGCATCTGGAAGCCCGAATTTTGAATTCTTATTATCTCTTTCTTATTTTGTAAAGCCTTTATGAGTTTTCGATTAAGAAACTTAAGGAGAAACTTAAGGAAACTTAAGGACTTAAGCGGGCAACGGCAATACTGTACCGGAAAAAACATCTCTTTTAAATACGTATTTTGTGATATTGCTGTTGGTTTAAATTTTATGGTTTAAGTGCGAAGAACATATTTAATAAACAAAGGTAGCACACAAAACTTTAAAAAAACGCCCCTTTGGGAGTAATATAAAATCTGAAAGCTTTCAGATTTTTTTATTTGTTTTTCTTTTATATCTTTGTTTTTAAAAATTACCAAAATGGTACTATTGCCAAACGCTGACTTAAAAAGAAATATAAAAGGAAACAAAATCTGAATGAAATTTCATTGAAATGTCAAGATATTGAAAAAACTGAAAGAAATATCTCGTCTGATGAATAGCAGCAAAGAAAAACAGACATTATCGTACAAACTGAAGAATATAACATGAATTTATGCCACGCAAAATTACATTGAGACAAATGAAACTAAAATGTTATTTGGCAACAACTATTTGGAAAATAAAAAATATTTTTAATCTCGGATATGCATACCATGAAACGTTATGTTTTGTATAAATACGACTTATTAGAATTTTGTGGATATAGTTCCGCTTTTCGCTAATGAGGTTTTAGGTGACTGAGAAATCTGATAATGGAATTTCTACTCATACTAGCTTTCCCCTTGCAAAGCACGGGGTTTCAAGATTTGTTTATGGCATGTCCTCCTCTAAATGCAAATACACATACAACAGTACAATATTATGTTTTCAATTACGTCATAGAATTTGCTAAATGTTAATTCCATTTTTCCCTGAATGTATGACCTGCAGGCTACTGATAACTCTATGAACAGAATTTCTATGCAGAATAGCTCTACTCGTACAATGTCTGGGTTTTCAAGAAATTCATCATTGTTTCTTGACGGGAACATACATTACCAATCATACATAAAGAACGTCAGATCCCCCAAAAAGCATTCTACATGCAGTTATAAGGATTCATCTCGACACATGTCTAGGTAAATACAACTCTTTCGAACACGCAAAGGGCAACATATATTCGATTGTTACTTCTTCCCATAACATTATATCTGTGCTGACGTATTATCTGTTGTTGCGGAGTATTTCATGTATCTGATCCCATCCAATCATAAATAGCTTGAATTGAATCTCTACTAATCAATGAGGAAAACGCAAGCCCTTTGTTGTAAACTCTAACTATAATGTTCTCTTCACCAGTTCACATAAGATCTCTTTTGCTGTGAGGTCAATAAAACACAAACCATTCACTGTCTGGCACTAAAGCCTTTCATTCATCGACATTGCCTTTCTAACCATACCTTCCGTTTACCATCTGCTATTATGTATCTGGTAACAGACACGTTTCTCTTATAATGGATAGCTAGTTATTAAAACCGATTGTCTGATGTTGTCTTTTCAGTGACTTTGTGTTACGTTCTAGTAAGAATTTCTAGTTTCTAGTAAGGTATTTCCGTAAAGCAAAGAGATATTAAGGTATTTCCATAAAGTAAGGAGAGTCTATAATAAAAACATTTACTTGAAATTCGTCGCTATCTTGTCACTTCTCTAATTGTTTGCTGTGCTTCGAAATGGACGTCAAATATTCAGCTGAAACATCCACCAAATGATGCTCAGGTGACATGTCAGTCTTGTTTAACACGATAAATGTTGAACTTTGAGTTGCAGAAGTTAGCGGAGAAATGCACTTTGCACGAAGTGGTTGGGTTACGATGCAACGTGCGTTTATTTGCATTTGAGGAAGAGTTAGGATAGTGGTTATTAGATTTGATTCTTGCTCATCTCAATAAACACAAAATCACTTGAATAGCTGAATAAATAATTAAATAATTAAGAATTATGAAAAAAATCTTTGTTCTTAATTATGTAGGAATAATGATTAAAGGAAACAGGCATACTTTTTAGTTGTTTGAATTCGTTTTGTCGGGATGGAATCGGGGACATTTACACCACATGTCCTATTTTTCGAATTATTAGTCACATTTTTCGAATATTTGTTTCGAAAATTAATGATATTCTTCTTTTTTAACCATGCAGGTACTGGAATTAGTTAAAAAGACCAATAACTTAATTCCATTTCTTAAACGTCAGCAAGTTATCAGTTTTAATTTTTAGTTTTTTGCTGCAATAAATTGTTTGTCATATAGTTCAGAAATATTGTTGTCCTGTTACCTTATATCGCAGCACGGAAATCCTAATCAGGGTTACAAAATATATAATAACTCATTTTATTAGCATTTAGAGATGCTATTAATTTCGGAACTCAGTTTTCGTTTCTATCACTTTTGTGTCAGAATCACTTTTCAAACGGCTGCGACGAAACCTTATCACGAAATTTTATTTAAAATAATTAAATATTGAAGAATATGTATGTAGGCATCACGCGCTGCGGAAAAACGATGGAACCTTGAGCCACCGACTTATTCATATACGTAGACCTCCACCCAAATATGGACATCTCGAAGTTCGAATTATGAATTTCGGATTTATGTTTGATTTATTTCACACTTTGAACAAAATCAGCGAATTTTTTAAACAAACTTAGCGATTTAAAAACAAGAAGTGGGAGCCTTTTGATCTCCAGCGGAAATAAAGCATTTCTATCTCCGCGTTCTCAGTATAGCGTCTCGCATTCTTCGCAAACATAGGAAGCTAGATGACTGTGTGAGGAACTATCGTCAAGGATTAAGTACGACAAAGTTCAGAGAAGGGTGTAAAGAACCCTTTATTAACTCAGGATAAATTTCGCAGATGACACCGACTCGTGCTTACAGAAGCCAACACTTTTGGCTTTAATCAATAGGTAACGAGTAAAATAAAATAGAATTAAATTAGACTAAAGACCATTCACAGATTAATTAACGCACAAGCAGACTCTGACACGTAAAAGTAGGCGTAAACAAGCCTAATGGCTAGAAGGGCTGAAAGTCACAGAACTCTAATGGCAAGTAAATCAAAGATAGCAACGTGGCCTTCATGCATGCATAACATGCTCTAAAATCACCTTCCAGAACATTCGCTTAAGTACTATTGTAGCCGTTCCTCAATAAACACGAACGCCGGCTAGCTTTAAAAGTATTTATTAATAGAGCACACAGGAACGGATACAAGGAAATATACATAAATATTAAACATATAACGGAACATTAAACATTGGAATTACAGACAGCTAATATATGACAACTTAAGGTGTTCGCGGCTGGAGGTCGACTGACTTAGACTGTTCGTCTTCGCCGCTCGGTGGCGTTCAATATAATCCGGTTACGGTTAAATAGTTCTGTTACACTATTTCTTTTGACCTTATTTAAATACACGCGAGCTAACTCATTCGACGATAAAAGAAAAGTTGCTTTAAAATTAAATTAATTGCTAGATAAATTAATGAATCCCCACATCAGTACAGTGGCTATTCGCAAAATGTAAGATACTTATTTCCCAATTTTAATTTACCAATTCGCCTGTTTGTAAGCAAAGTTACCAATGTCTCAAATAAAATACTTGTTATTTGTTATTTGCACGCACCATCTTGTTGCCATTGAATAAAGTGTAAGATATTTAACTTCAAATTCAGTCTTTCTCTTACAGAATAGCAAAATAAATGATTGAAAAGCAATAAACGCAGTTTTTAAAAAATATTTGTTCTACTTTTCAATGTGATCGATTTAAATAAAATGCATTTAAATCCCGAAATATCTAATTAGAAACATTAAATTTCTTTTTGAATAGCACCAGATGAGCTCATTAATGATTAATTTGTTTTTGAATGGCACCAGATGAGCTCATTCGTACATACTTTTATTTGCTTTCTTTGTCGTCATTTTCTCGCCTGCAACTGAAGAAGTTTCGATTTAACCTTCGAAATTCTAGTACACGAAATGTTACACTGAATCTCCTCCACAATTATTATCTTTCACACAAGACATATATTTGAATACATGGTATATACGTGTATGTACTAAAATCTGTTGCAAGATTGAAAATCTGTTAAATATTCTCAACCATTTACCCGCTAAATACAGCACTTTTGTAATGTTATAATTATTTGCGCTTTCATTCCTTTTACCAATTGCCTCTAAACTACTGATCATTTAATAAGTTTGGCCAAGCATCAGAAGATAAGGTAATTATAAAGAGGAAAATATCCATCCATAGAGGATTTTCTAACTCAAAGCATTTCGTGTTCGCATGCTAGAAGAAACATAAAAAGTTAATAAACAGCCATGTGGATTGCTGGAATTCAAATCTGGATCTGATAACCATTGTATAGCAAACGTTTGCTAGTGTTTTCCTATTTTCTATTACTTTAAATGAAAATGGTAAATGCTATCAGGAGCAAAATTCTATACAGGTATGTTTTCCGAGTGATAATGGAGGGATCCTTACCTGCGAAAATCAATAGCTTACATTTTCTACAAAATTAATGACTTTATTTGTGTCTCATAGTCAGAAATACAATTTCTACCATATCATTACGAAATTAGCAAATAACTTCATTTTTCCTTTGGTCTTTTTACGAAGAAATGTACCAAAAATTAAATGTTTCCTTTTAGAATTGTATTATGGAAGAATATTCGAAAACTACCTAAGGGGACACGTGACATGACTTCGTGGCGATAATTTGAAAGGAAACTGGCTCGTATCAAATTTACACCCTGAGATGAATCTAATAGTTATCACAGTCCCTTGACTATGGTTTGGACCTGCAGGGAATTACTACTTTTCATTCGCTGCTGGTCCAGAAGTTCACTAAGTGCTGAACTACAGCAAATATTTTAAAATTAGACTAAAATGGGATCATAGATTGGCGAAGATTTTGAATAAATCTTTATCAATTTCTATGGGTCTTCTTCAGGATTAAAAAGAGAAAAAATTCTGCAAAGGTAGAAGAGACAACAACAAACTTATAAGGAAATATGTAGATTTAGCAAACGGGAATTCGCACGTAGCGGCATCTGCAGAGGAAAATAGAAATGAAATATTCTTGACCTAGATACCAAGATATTAGATATTACCAAAAGCGAGATATTAGAAATTTTGAAATTATCGGGAAGAGCTTGAATGCATTTGATTTCTCTAGCTTTAGAAAATAAAATTTTGTAAATGTGGAATATTTCTAGTAGGCCCCGTTCATTAACTGAAGAAGCATTAAGAAAAATGATTGCAGAATCTGAATCAAAATTTTAAGTAAATAATCAAATCGGATTAAAATATTTAAATCCCCAATCAACTATATTTACTGCAATCGAGTTCTTATTAACGTTTTCAAACGTTTAGTATCTTATCCTTTTTTATATTACTGTTTTCCTCGGGAGATAATCTCTTTGTTCTACACATTGATTTTATCCTCAATCTGCTGTTTCTCCTTCTAGTTTTCCTCCTTTTGTTTCGAGTCTGTGTCAAATCGCTCTAGAACTTTTGTCAAAATGTCTTTCAATGTTACGTTTTAGTTTTGGTTAATGTTAATTTTTGCACTGGAATGTTTCTCTTTCTTTTATAATACTATGAAGCTTTGGGTTTAAACATTTAGTGAAACCTCTTTTTCACTGCATTAATAATTAAAATGAATGGATTGTTACCGAAAATGTTTTTAAAAATAGTTCATTTAGAGCTGTTTTTTGTACTGTCCCAGTTTGAAACTCTGGCAGTGAAATCGTAAGACTTTGAAAGGATAATCGGCTCTCAATATGAAAGCAATTTGGAACATTACCCAAGAAAAAACTTCCTTTTGATCTACCATAATTTTAATTCAAAATAAATACGTGAATCAAAAAAGTAGAATATCAACATTCTCTTCAGAATTTTCAAAAGGAAAAATAAAGAAATTAAATATTCAGTTTAAATCTTTTGAACTCTGGCAAACTATTTCGGTGGACTAACTTCTTGGTAGAAAATAAAAATTTAATTATTGTTAAAACTTTACTTGTAGATAAACTGCAGAATAACGAATCCTCACGATATTTGGCGGTACAATTTTCTTCACTTGAGAACATTCTAAATTATTCAGCGTCTCCCAAAGACAGTGAACACGAGCCACAAATGGGTTTAGTTGTTTCCCTCCTGAACTCGGAATTCTTTTGTATCGCGTCGTTGTTTTTCTTCGTCCATCCTCTTCCCCTTTTTTCTTCCTTTTACGATTTTGTCATGATGTTTGTGTCATTAAACAAAAAAGGGAGAATTCGAAAGAAACGAGTTTGAAATGTTTTTGAGTTCTCTATTTACTTTGTTCGCATTTTGTGGTGTGACAAAGAAGAGGTGACTTGTTTACGACGTCCACAGTTGTTATTTTTTTATCCCGCAGTAAAAGTTAATGGAGAGTTCTTTAACTGCTATTTTCTGAAAACTGCCACGAAACCGTTCCTTTTACTTTGCGGTTTGCCTTTAGAAACATTGTAAAATTGCTACATTCTTTGTAGAGCAAAAGGACATTATGTCCCATATGGGCAACAAAAATGACCAGTTAAGTTCTTAACATGACAAATTTTAAGGGTATGTGTGGTACGTGAAAACTTGTAAATTAAGATGTGTTATTCCGTTGGGGGTTGCGTGAAAAATAGGCTAGGAATTTGATAAAGATGCTATAGATTTTATTTCCGTAAATATCGACCTTAGAAAGTATTTATTGTTATGCTATTGAAATCAGGTAGACTTTATGCGGCGAGCAATCAAAACATTGGGATAAGACGTTTTATAAATACGAAATTTAACTTTTATAAAACTTCCAAGGAGTAAGAATTCTCACAATAATTGGATTATTTATTTTAATTAACAAGCGTTTTGCATATTAAATCTTTTTTCTCTTCTGTCGTTCCCATTAACCTTCCCCCGAGTTCAAATTAGGTTGATGTTTAATTAGTGAGCGAATGTTTACCTTGGAGAGAATAATGTGTGGCAGTATAATGTGTGGCAATATCTAGTTTAGGGCATGAGCCTGACACTTTTATTCTCTGACTTAGCCGTTCTGTATATCTGTGAACGAATTTTGTATCTATTAGAGCGTAGCATCAGTTCAAGCATCACACATTACTTGCATATTAAATCTTTTTTTTATTATGCTCTGCATATTATATCTTTTTTCTCTTCTGTCGTTCCCGTTAGCCTTCCTCCGAGTTCAAATTAGGTTGATGTTTAATTAATGAGCGAATGTTTAACTTAGGGAGAATAATGCGTGGCAGTATAATGTGTGGCAATACCTAGTATAGCGCATGAGCCTGATACTTTTATTCTCTGACTTAGCCATTCTGTGTACCTGTGAACGACTTTTGTACCTATTAGAGCGCAGCATCAGTTCAAGCATCACTGTCGAACACGAATTCATAAATGCTTTTTAGTTCCTTGTACGAAGTAAAGAAAGTATTATTTTCAGGAAAAATTCCGTGTACTATTTTTCAAAAAAATTATAAATTTTGACTGCTATCGAATGCAATTTAACGATGTTTTGCGCGATATCTGTACGTAAGGACAGGTACGTAAAACTGATTCAAAATGGATTCAGAAGAGATTTTTGCATGGTGTATATTCGCATAACTCAAAAACGAGTAGCCCTCAGAACGTTGCATTTTTGTATATAAGACTGCTATAACATGCAGATGTGCACCTCCCTTTTTGGTTGCAATTGGCCGCACCAAAAGTATATATATATATATATATCCAGACTCTGTTACTCGGCTCAGTAAGCTCGGTTTTTTATTCTTATATGTTGGTAAACTGCGCATTTTTTGCTTTAAAAATGATTAAATTATGTTGTTCTTATCTTCCGGTTAAGGTTTTTATGCCTTTAATATATTTGCATGCAATATTTGTAGAATTAAAAACAATTTAAAAGTTGTTTAAGTGCGGCTAAGCCTAATTACTTTTACCATGCCAGCCATATTTGCTTACATTTGAAAGTTAGAAAATAGTTGATTTGTTGCCAATCTAGAGACACCAAGCTTCGGAACGACAAAGACAACGCGTTTTTTGTTATTGCGAATTAAATCATATTTAATCCGTCCTGGAATTTATTTGAGGAAATAAGTGTTTATTTACTTCGTAATTTTTAATATAGATATTTTGAGTTTTTATGTGCACTCACGTTTGTGAAAATTGCAACACCAAGAAGGAATCGTCATAATTGAATGCAATTTAATACACAGTTGAGTGGCAGTGGTACAAATAAATGATTAAATGTTCAAAGCAAACAAACAAGAACAAGAGATCAGAATCAGTATTTTGAATATTAAACATATAACGGAACATTAAACATTGGAATTACAGACAGCTAATATATGACAACCTAAGGTGTTCGCGGCTGGAGGTCGACTGACTTAGACTGTTCGTCTTCGCCGCTCGGTGGCGTTCAATATAATCCGGTTACGGTTAAATAGTTCTGTTACACTATTTCTTTTGACCTTATTTAAATACACGCGAGCTAACTCATTCGACGATAAAAGAAAAGTTGCTTTAAAATTAAATTAATTGCTAGATAAATTAATGAATCCCCACATCAGTACAGTGGCTATTCGCAAAATGTAAGATACTTATTTCCCAATTTTAATTTACCAATTCGCCTGTTTGTAAGCAAAGTTACCAATGTCTCAAATAAAATACTTGTTATTTGTTATTTGCACGCACCATCTTGTTGCCATTGAATAAAGTGTAAGATATTTAACTTCAAATTCAGTCTTTCTCTTACAGAATAGCAAAATAAATGATTGAAAAGCAATAAACGCAGTTTTTAAAAAATATTTGTTCTACTTTTCAATGTGATCGATTTAAATAAAATGCATTTAAATCCCGAAATATCTAATTAGAAACATTAAATTTCTTTTTGAATAGCACCAGATGAGCTCATTAATGATTAATTTGTTTTTGAATGGCACCAGATGAGCTCATTCGTACATACTTTTATTTGCTTTCTTTGTCGTCATTTTCTCGCCTGCAACTGAAGAAGTTTCGATTTAACCTTCGAAATTCTAGTACACGAAATGTTACACTGAATCTCCTCCACAATTATTATCTTTCACACAAGACATATATTTGAATACATGGTATATACGTGTATGTACTAAAATCTGTTGCAAGATTGAAAATCTGTTAAATATTCTCAACCATTTACCCGCTAAATACAGCACTTTTGTAATGTTATAATTATTTGCGCTTTCATTCCTTTTACCAATTGCCTCTAAACTACTGATCATTTAATAAGTTTGGCCAAGCATCAGAAGATAAGGTAATTATAAAGAGGAAAATATCCATCCATAGAGGATTTTCTAACTCAAAGCATTTCGTGTTCGCATGCTAGAAGAAACATAAAAAGTTAATAAACAGCCATGTGGATTGCTGGAATTCAAATCTGGATCTGATAACCATTGTATAGCAAACGTTTGCTAGTGTTTTCCTATTTTCTATTACTTTAAATGAAAATGGTAAATGCTATCAGGAGCAAAATTCTATACAGGTATGTTTTCCGAGTGATAATGGAGGGATCCTTACCTGCGAAAATCAATAGCTTACATTTTCTACAAAATTAATGACTTTATTTGTGTCTCATAGTCAGAAATACAATTTCTACCATATCATTACGAAATTAGCAAATAACTTCATTTTTCCTTTGGTCTTTTTACGAAGAAATGTACCAAAAATTAAATGTTTCCTTTTAGAATTGTATTATGGAAGAATATTCGAAAACTACCTAAGGGGACACGTGACATGACTTCGTGGCGATAATTTGAAAGGAAACTGGCTCGTATCAAATTTACACCCTGAGATGAATCTAATAGTTATCACAGTCCCTTGACTATGGTTTGGACCTGCAGGGAATTACTACTTTTCATTCGCTGCTGGTCCAGAAGTTCACTAAGTGCTGAACTACAGCAAATATTTTAAAATTAGACTAAAATGGGATCATAGATTGGCGAAGATTTTGAATAAATCTTTATCAATTTCTATGGGTCTTCTTCAGGATTAAAAAGAGAAAAAATTCTGCAAAGGTAGAAGAGACAACAACAAACTTATAAGGAAATATGTAGATTTAGCAAACGGGAATTCGCACGTAGCGGCATCTGCAGAGGAAAATAGAAATGAAATATTCTTGACCTAGATACCAAGATATTAGATATTACCAAAAGCGAGATATTAGAAATTTTGAAATTATCGGGAAGAGCTTGAATGCATTTGATTTCTCTAGCTTTAGAAAATAAAATTTTGTAAATGTGGAATATTTCTAGTAGGCCCCGTTCATTAACTGAAGAAGCATTAAGAAAAATGATTGCAGAATCTGAATCAAAATTTTAAGTAAATAATCAAATCGGATTAAAATATTTAAATCCCCAATCAACTATATTTACTGCAATCGAGTTCTTATTAACGTTTTCAAACGTTTAGTATCTTATCCTTTTTTATATTACTGTTTTCCTCGGGAGATAATCTCTTTGTTCTACACATTGATTTTATCCTCAATCTGCTGTTTCTCCTTCTAGTTTTCCTCCTTTTGTTTCGAGTCTGTGTCAAATCGCTCTAGAACTTTTGTCAAAATGTCTTTCAATGTTACGTTTTAGTTTTGGTTAATGTTAATTTTTGCACTGGAATGTTTCTCTTTCTTTTATAATACTATGAAGCTTTGGGTTTAAACATTTAGTGAAACCTCTTTTTCACTGCATTAATAATTAAAATGAATGGATTGTTACCGAAAATGTTTTTAAAAATAGTTCATTTAGAGCTGTTTTTTGTACTGTCCCAGTTTGAAACTCTGGCAGTGAAATCGTAAGACTTTGAAAGGATAATCGGCTCTCAATATGAAAGCAATTTGGAACATTACCCAAGAAAAAACTTCCTTTTGATCTACCATAATTTTAATTCAAAATAAATACGTGAATCAAAAAAGTAGAATATCAACATTCTCTTCAGAATTTTCAAAAGGAAAAATAAAGAAATTAAATATTCAGTTTAAATCTTTTGAACTCTGGCAAACTATTTCGGTGGACTAACTTCTTGGTAGAAAATAAAAATTTAATTATTGTTAAAACTTTACTTGTAGATAAACTGCAGAATAACGAATCCTCACGATATTTGGCGGTACAATTTTCTTCACTTGAGAACATTCTAAATTATTCAGCGTCTCCCAAAGACAGTGAACACGAGCCACAAATGGGTTTAGTTGTTTCCCTCCTGAACTCGGAATTCTTTTGTATCGCGTCGTTGTTTTTCTTCGTCCATCCTCTTCCCCTTTTTTCTTCCTTTTACGATTTTGTCATGATGTTTGTGTCATTAAACAAAAAAGGGAGAATTCGAAAGAAACGAGTTTGAAATGTTTTTGAGTTCTCTATTTACTTTGTTCGCATTTTGTGGTGTGACAAAGAAGAGGTGACTTGTTTACGACGTCCACAGTTGTTATTTTTTTATCCCGCAGTAAAAGTTAATGGAGAGTTCTTTAACTGCTATTTTCTGAAAACTGCCACGAAACCGTTCCTTTTACTTTGCGGTTTGCCTTTAGAAACATTGTAAAATTGCTACATTCTTTGTAGAGCAAAAGGACATTATGTCCCATATGGGCAACAAAAATGACCAGTTAAGTTCTTAACATGACAAATTTTAAGGGTATGTGTGGTACGTGAAAACTTGTAAATTAAGATGTGTTATTCCGTTGGGGGTTGCGTGAAAAATAGGCTAGGAATTTGATAAAGATGCTATAGATTTTATTTCCGTAAATATCGACCTTAGAAAGTATTTATTGTTATGCTATTGAAATCAGGTAGACTTTATGCGGCGAGCAATCAAAACATTGGGATAAGACGTTTTATAAATACGAAATTTAACTTTTATAAAACTTCCAAGGAGTAAGAATTCTCACAATAATTGGATTATTTATTTTAATTAACAAGCGTTTTGCATATTAAATCTTTTTTCTCTTCTGTCGTTCCCATTAACCTTCCCCCGAGTTCAAATTAGGTTGATGTTTAATTAGTGAGCGAATGTTTACCTTGGAGAGAATAATGTGTGGCAGTATAATGTGTGGCAATATCTAGTTTAGGGCATGAGCCTGACACTTTTATTCTCTGACTTAGCCGTTCTGTATATCTGTGAACGAATTTTGTATCTATTAGAGCGTAGCATCAGTTCAAGCATCACACATTACTTGCATATTAAATCTTTTTTTTATTATGCTCTGCATATTATATCTTTTTTCTCTTCTGTCGTTCCCGTTAGCCTTCCTCCGAGTTCAAATTAGGTTGATGTTTAATTAATGAGCGAATGTTTAACTTAGGGAGAATAATGCGTGGCAGTATAATGTGTGGCAATACCTAGTATAGCGCATGAGCCTGATACTTTTATTCTCTGACTTAGCCATTCTGTGTACCTGTGAACGACTTTTGTACCTATTAGAGCGCAGCATCAGTTCAAGCATCACTGTCGAACACGAATTCATAAATGCTTTTTAGTTCCTTGTACGAAGTAAAGAAAGTATTATTTTCAGGAAAAATTCCGTGTACTATTTTTCAAAAAAATTATAAATTTTGACTGCTATCGAATGCAATTTAACGATGTTTTGCGCGATATCTGTACGTAAGGACAGGTACGTAAAACTGATTCAAAATGGATTCAGAAGAGATTTTTGCATGGTGTATATTCGCATAACTCAAAAACGAGTAGCCCTCAGAACGTTGCATTTTTGTATATAAGACTGCTATAACATGCAGATGTGCACCTCCCTTTTTGGTTGCAATTGGCCGCACCAAAAGTATATATATATATATATATACCCAGACTCTGTTACTCGGCTCAGTAAGCTCGGTTTTTTATTCTTATATGTTGGTAAACTGCGCATTTTTTGCTTTAAAAATGATTAAATTATGTTGTTCTTATCTTCCGGTTAAGGTTTTTATGCCTTTAATATATTTGCATGCAATATTTGTAGAATTAAAAACAATTTAAAAGTTGTTTAAGTGCGGCTAAGCCTAATTACTTTTACCATGCCAGCCATATTTGCTTACATTTGAAAGTTAGAAAATAGTTGATTTGTTGCCAATCTAGAGACACCAAGCTTCGGAACGACAAAGACAACGCGTTTTTTGTTATTGCGAATTAAATCATATTTAATCCGTCCTGGAATTTATTTGAGGAAATAAGTGTTTATTTACTTCGTAATTTTTAATATAGATATTTTGAGTTTTTATGTGCACTCACGTTTGTGAAAATTGCAACACCAAGAAGGAATCGTCATAATTGAATGCAATTTAATACACAGTTGAGTGGCAGTGGTACAAATAAATGATTAAATGTTCAAAGCAAACAAACAAGAACAAGAGATCAGAATCAGTATTTTGTGTGGCCACCACGCGCCGCAATAAGTGCTGCTACACAACGTGGCATGGAGTCAAACAAAGTTTGAATGTCTGACTGAGGAAGAGCATTCCATATCGTTTGTACGCGTACCCAAAGTTCGTCTGCAGACGCAACAGGACGAGGATCACGAGCAAGACGCCGACCAATGACATCCCACACATGTTCAATTGGCGACATATCCGGGGAACACGCAGGCCAAGGAAGAAGCTGTACCTGCTGCGCTGCAAAGAAGGATTTAACAATCCGAGCAGTATGAGGGCGGGCATTGTCCTGTTGAAATACAGCGCCTGGCAAGCTTTGAAGGAAGGGAACAGCTTCGGGCTGTAGAACTTCACGGATATACCGGTTGCTGTTCAGATTGCCCACAATTCGTAGCAATTGAGATCGTCTATGATATGCTATGGCGCCCCAGACCATAACTCCGGGTGTTCGTCCACTGTGGCGTTCGATAATGCACTCCGGAAGGTGGCGTTCACCGGCATAGCGTCTGACACGAATGCGGCCATCATGGTACCACAAATTAAAGCGGGATTCGTCAGAAAACACGACATGCTGCCAATCAGCACGCCAGTCTCTATGCTGATTGGCCCATTGTAGCCGCAGGCGGCGATGGTCGTGCGTTAGGGGGATCCTGTATAAAGGAGTCCGTGCGCGCAGTCCACACTGCAGCAGACGTCTACGAATTGATGAAGCACACAATGAAACACCTGTAGCTATTGACCACAGTGCTGCCAATTGTCTAGAGGAAGCTGTACGGTCCGTCCGCGCCATGCGGACCAGGTGTCTATCATCGCGAGCTGACGTCACATTTCGGGGTCCACTCCCGGATTTCCGAGTTGTCCGACACTCGTCCGTCCACTGCTTCCAAACGCGCATCACTGTGCTGCTGTTACGCTGCACACGAGAGGCTACTGCACGATACGACAATCCAGCTTCACGAAGGCCGATGATTCTCCCTCGTTCAAACTCTGTAAGTTGTTCAAATCTCGCTCTCTTTCGTCGACGAGGCATAAGTACAGATTGAGTTAACGTTTACCACTAGCAGATAACCACCGATAACCATACACGCCTCGCTACAGCCGTCTATTTATTCGGATCCATCAGCCGTTCAGAGGGCGCTGCTCAGCATACGCATGCGCTACGGATTTGCAATTCTAATCATTTGCATATTATGCGCTACTTTGCATTTCCTGAAAATTTCAGCTCACTCGCGTAAGTCCTTCATGGTGTTGCAATTTTCACAAACGTGAGTGTATTTTTTCCTTGTCGCGAAGTGAGATTTAATTAATTGAATGAGAAATACTCAATCGTCTGTGATAAACTGTTTTTTTCTTTTTTTTTGGTTTGTTTAATTTATTTTATATATCGTTTTAGATTCATTATAGTATTTGAATAGAACATGTCTCAACGATTAGGTAATTTTTCAGATGATATAATTTTTGTGCATTCTAAGTTATAAAATCAAAGAGATGTAAGGCTGTTAAGTGAACCTAACGCTAGACTGTCGCTATGGTAAACAAATGCCGTGAATTTTAAAGAGCACATTTACTCTATTGTGGTTTATGGTTTATGCGCTATCGACAAAGTAGGTTTGATTCAATCCAATAAGTTTAAATGAAATGTAAGAAAAAAATGTGCATAATTTAATATTCCGTGCAATTAAGTCATGTGGTGTATACATCAGAGTTTTTATTTATGGTTTAGTGTTTTAAATTCCTTAATTTCTGAAACTACGTAAGTAGCGGTGAGTAGAGATTGTTAAACTTAAAAATTGCACTGTTGCTTTAATATACGTTTTATTTATATTTTATACCTTAATTAAACTTCTATTCATATTATGATTCGTGAGAGAAAGAAGGGATAGTAATGTGTGAATTAGACAGCTAAGAAGATTTAAATTTACACTTTTACTTACAGCATTTACTTTAATATTCGAGGAAAAAGAATTTACTTAATTAGACCACTTTCAAGAGTTTGTTACAGAAAAATATCGAATATCGAATATTTTTTATTTTTGTTATTTTTTATTATTTGACAAACATAATGACAGTTATTATTCTCAGAAAATAATATCCTTAGGAAGACATCTGTTTCCTTAAGCATTTAGCCCTTGTGTGCTTACTATAATTTAAATAATCCATATCCAAACTTGGCCTTCTAAATATTTGAGTAGTACTTTGGAAACGAAAATAAGAATTCGTAATATATTGACAAGTATCCATAAAATTGTATGAGATAGCTAATGTAAATTTTACCGAACAAATCCTTTTGTGTCTTAGAGTTACACTGTTTTCAAAACGCTAATAGCATGGAAAATTTTCATACCGTAACAAAATTAACAAACAAATTTAAATAACCTTAAATCAACAAAAGAGAATGTTTAAATATAACCGGTAATGTCAAGAGAATAAAGATAGAATGAAAATATTTACTTAAGATAATATTCTTCGCGATTTATTCAATTATTTATGCACTGAATATGTTTGTGAACGCTTCTCCTGGTTTAATAATGAAACTGTAATTAATATGCATATTATCATTTATTTCGTATTACTTAATGTAATGGCATGATTATAGTTTTTATTACTGTGCACAATTGTAATATACTGAATAAATCATGATAGAAATATTAGTGGAACAGATAGTATTCTACATTCGAAAAATTATTTTTAATTGTGAATTATTTTTATCAGGAATTTTAGCTTTCTAAAAGAAATGAAACTTATAAACATTATTTTAAGAGCTGTGACAATTATAACTATAAAACAGCCTATGAAACAATCACATCTCTGTGCTTATATTTATGTTATATCGTTACATTGTTGTTACATGTCTCTTGACAATTTCGTATGCTTTTACTGTTGCGTATTAAAAATGATAGTTACAAATATTAGCACCTTCTGTAATTGCTATATTTTCTCTTTTAACGGTGTTGGAATAAAGGCCAAATGGAATACTTTATAGAATTTCCCACCACACTGCAGTTTAACTTCGGTTTTGTTGTTAAATGAAAGTAAACATTGAATGTTATTGTAAAATTATTATAGCACTTCCTTGTTCGGAGTTTGGTCCATATGCATGTTTAATTTGTTATAGATATGTTTCTCCTTATTTCTTGTTTTACTTACTTATATATTTAGTGCCTTTTGTACTGTAATTTTGAGTTTATAAGTTGTGTTTTTAATTCTAAATTTCGGGGCACTTATTATGTTTGTACATGTTTATTTCATGTAATATCATGTTACAGACCTTTTCATTCTGATCAGACTGAGATTAGAATTCTAAGGATTGCTCTAGTAGAACGAGATATAGGAGAAAAACCCCTTACCAAAGCTGAGAGACTAATTCGAGGAGCTGAAGACGAGGAAATTTCTCACCATTTTGGCGATATTCTAGAAGTTTCGGGTAACTTATTGAAGCTCCAAAAATAGTGTTTCGCAATGTTTTCAGATGTGCTTACTCATCTCTAGGAACAATCATATAAAGAGGAAGCTGTGAGCAACAGTGAACCATTTGGATCATGAATCTTCTTGCCAGTTTTCTAATGCACTGATTTAGACTATGCTCTGCAAGCAATTCGGTTAATCTGCAATATTCTTCACTTTTTACAGAACTTCATCTTAATCTCGTTCTTCTCCTTGGACATAGATCTTGCAGATAAGAGGTACTACTTCTCTCATTAGAGTTTTAAGTCTTTTTATTCATGAAACCCGGTTATTTAAGGAGAAACCAATAAACCCGTAACTTGCAATAACACGATAGCTTGCTTAATCTATTCTTTCTTACCTGTTGGTAAGCTTGAAAACCGTTTTGTGTTTTTATAGCATAAGCTCTTTGGCGGAAGTTAAGCATAATGCTTAATTTTTCAAAAATGAAATCTTAATTTTGCAAAAGATAAAATAATCTGCAGAATGCTTTATTCTCTCTATCATTAGGTTTTATTAAGCAGATATATATATTAACGCAAAGCATATTACAGTTTTTGTAGTATACACAAATATATTACACATTAATAATTGTGAGGAATTTAATTGGACCATTTAAACCATTATAAGAAGTTTATAAAGTAACGGTTTGAGAAAAGAGTAAATCAATTCTGACATACGTTTCTAAGAACGAAATAAAAAAAAAAAAAAAGTAAATTGCGAATTAGATGACATGGGAATCATTCTCAAACGCCTAACCTAAGAATAAAGTTTTTACTAAATTTTACAGAGACTGAATAGACCAGTTCTATGAAGCGGTTTCGCAAAATTCTTTGCAAAATGTAATGCTATTTTTAATTTTCAATGAACTAGAAATTTATTAAATTGAAGCCTTATCAGTTTGAGATCATTAATAACTCTGAAAAACCTTACCACTCTCTTAATTGCACAGAATGAACGCAGTAATACAATAGAGTCTCGCCCTCTTCCGGTAACACAAACTAGATAAGAACTCTAGAAGACGTAACCGAATTCTCCCTATGTCTTGGAAATTACAACACAGATTTGGAAAGGGTATAAAAAATTCTTTTATACAAATCAGTAGATTAACAGAAGGCACTGGTCGTGCTTACAAAACTAGCCAGCATTTATGGCGTAATTAAAATTAACTAAGTAAATTGTAAGTTGGTCTAAGGCTACACAGACAGAATGCGCGCAATTTGTCTGAGAACTAATATCGGCGTAACAAGCTTAAGGGCGATAATAACGCAACACCATGGATAAACTACTATCAAGAGATTCAACTCGTAGCGTGGCCTTCAGTAGGTGGAATACGCTCTGATTCTACGATCTCAAAGTTTCCTTTAAATACCCTCTCTTTCTATTTGAATACGTACAAGCTAGAAATTAGTATTCTGGCAAGGAAACAGAAAGCGAGATAGACAATAAAGATAACTAACATAAAATATATGTTTAGTAAAAGTAAATAAATTTTTATGTTTATCATGTTTTTCATTATTGCAGTTTAAGTATTCATTAAAATAGCCGCTTTCCCGGCCGGCAATCAAAAATTATTATTATTTAGTGCTTATTTGTATATAGAGAGAGTGAGAGAGAAATTTAAAAAAAGTACTTAAACTCAATACATATCTAACCTGGAGTAAGGAGGTCGGAAAAATAAAACAAAAATGTTTGCAAATGCAATAAACCTCGGTAAAAATAGACGTGTCAATATTAAGTTTCAATAAGTGTGTAAGGATAGCGAAAGAATTTTAAAAAAAATTATATCTTTAGACACGTCTTCTTCAGGAGGTTACTACATCGAGAGAAATAAAAAGATCAGTCATTTTTGAATTGATAATGATACAAATTTACTATATTTAAAACTTCAATAAACTATAAAATAATTTCTATCCTCATCAGTCCAAAACCTAGATGCTGAAATAAGAAGGGTATTTTGGTCAAACTTAAACAAATTTAAAATTCGTTTAGATCCATATATTGAAGAAGCAGCGTCGAAGCCTTACATTTGATTTAAATAAATAAATAACTGCAAATCAAGAAAATAAGAATAATTCTTTAAAGAAATCGTGAAAATAATGGAAATAGTAAAGTAGCATAAATATATATATAAATAAATACACACACACATATATATATCCAAAAATACAAAGTTCTAATACCATTATGTGCTGTATAACTGGTGACGATATTAATAAATTAAATTGAAAATTTAATCTCAATGCCTATTCAACTTGGAATAAAGAGATGGAAAAGTAGCAAATAAATTATTATCCAAAATCAATAAACCGTTCTGAAAAAATAACAGTTTTGAAAGTCCAGTTTTGAAATTCGATATGTGCAAAATTAATTGCGAAACTGCAAAAAATGATAGTACAAGGTATCAAAAACATCTAAAAATTGTAGAACAATTTACATCTTCCTGTATACCGCATTCAGAGGGTTGGATTACTTCTCTCTTTACATTTTATTCATTTAATTTTTTATATTTTATTCTACTCTTAGAATAGTATTTTATTTTTTAACATCGTAAATTTGAAAACAGAATTATTGCCTCCCTATTTTAACATAGTTTTCTAAATCTGTATTATTTAGAATTATATATTTCAATATCAACCCTCATGTATTTACTTTTGCAAGTAATTAGGAAAGTAACGCTATAAATAAATATGCCAAAAAACGAAAGTAGACTCGAAGAAGACTTAATAAGAAAAAGAATCATTTATTAACCGGAAAGTGCAAAAATAATATGCAAGACCATTCCTAGAACAACAAAATCATCACTAGGAATTTTAAAATATCTGTCAAAAATATTAAACCCGTGAATATTTTTGGTTGAAATTAAAAGAATTATTTCAGAAAAATAAAAGGGAATTCACTAAATAATTCTCTATGGGGGAAAGTTATCAAACTTTTAAAAGTTTTCTGGTTATGGTATTTAATAAATCTCACGCAAGCCCTTTTTGACAGGAAAGAATTTGCATAATTCTTTTATTTTCACCATTTAGTAGTCAACAACTACACTACATTTTGCAGAAAATTTTAAAAAATCATCTAAGGTTTTGAGTAAGACTACAGTTTGTAGAGACATTAGGTTATTTCGAAGCAGGAGACATGAAAAATGAGCAACGCCTTCGCCGGCAATCGAACCACGGACCTCTGAAATACCGGCTCAGTGTGATGACCACTACACCACGAAGGCACGCTAAGAATGTGGGAGATATACCTTATATACTCCCCTTTTTAAAGGGCGACTAGGGTTTTAGGGGACCTAGTCGCCAAATCCTGGGTGTGGAGAGTCATCATCCACAACCCTTTTCGTTCGGGCGCCACTGTAGAGACATTAGGTTATTTCGAAGCAGGAGACATGAAAAATGAGCAACGTCTTCGCCGGGAATCGAACCATGGACCTCTGAAATACCGGCTCAGTGTGCTGACCACTACACCACGAAGGCACGCTAAGAATGTGGGAGATATACCTTATAAGTTGAGCCCTAAATTTTTATCCGTAGGACATTTTATTACCTCTGGAATACAGTCAGTCTGTGGTAATTTTACATATTATATTGGTCCAGTGGTAGGCAGTCAGTACATTCCTTCTGTTCAAATAAAACATGCATGAAAGATATGAAAATGAAGTAGAGGGCATCAGACACCTTTAAGTATTATACGCTTATATGAAAACAAGAAAAACAAATTGTGTAACTCTGATCCAAACAATGTACAAATGGCAGGACATCACTGGAGCCCGAGTGTGCTGCTATAGTGTAAAAAATGAATAATATCTTCTAAAAATATGTGTAAGCATTCATGGATAATGTGCTTCCTTCCGAATCCATTACTATATCTTTAGCTCGGAATAAGTCGCCATCATGTGCTATCCAAGAGAATGGCGAGTTGACAACTTAATGCTACCGAGTGTACTACACTTTTTGGTACATGTTTTAAACGTATTAGCAGCCATTTGTACTCAGACCTAGGAATTCATCAGCTGCATGTTAATATGATACAGAAACAACAAGCATAACATGTGAGCCTACCATTCATGTTCTCCTTACTATCCACAGAGAATACTTTTTTTACATTCGAGTTCCTTCTCTTTGATTCGGGACATGTCGCAGTCGACTGCAGTTTGAGTCGTTACCCAGTCTAAACTAGAAAGATTTCTTTATCTGGAGCTCTTTCTAAAAGTGTTGGTTTCGAGTTGAACTAAGTAAACATTTCGAAACGAGCGCTGTAAAAATTGACGTTCATACAGAATGTGCATGTAAGTGCCCTAATACGCTTAACTATGCAAGATATTCTCACTTAATATTCTCCGTTTACCAGTTGAAATATACTACTTATGAATTTCTGTATGCTAGAAATTTGTGCTATTTAAAGAATTATTATTAAAGAATTTAATACGGTTTAATGCTATTTAAATTAGCCAGTTATTTATAATTTCAGTCTTTACTAAGTTTCATTTCGTCACCAGAATGCAGATTAGTTAGATATTATTTAAACTGAGGTTTTTGGATTGTAAGACGAAATATGTTTCTGACCTGCGCGTTCGCGCCACATTTAGTTCCTGTTCGATCTGATAAGTTCTAATTATTCGGTTTTGGGTTATTGCTCCCGACACTTTAGTTTGTTATGCCGCTTGGAACTACTGTACCACCTTATTGCCCAAGTGGAGAGTAAAATTTATTTTTGTGGCCTTTGACTACCGCATTAAGCTTTAAATTGAAATTTACTGTTCTATTCGTTGCATCATCACGAGCTGTGGTTGATAGTTTTAGCAGAAGAAAGTGCATTATTATTCTACATTTTGATTTTATTTTAATTTCCTAATTGGTTTTGAGAGACAATTTTCCCTGCAGGAATATTAATTTCATTTTGGCATTTGGCGTTGGTTCACTACAAATGTCGGTTTACTTTTCAAATTGTTGCCACTAAATGTTAGACCCCTCTATTATATTTAAATAATGAACTAAATAATGAAGCATAAATGTATATATGTTTCTCTCATTGTGATAAAACAGCGGTACCTAGAACCATCCTTTTTGAATAACGTACATTTCACCCGCTTATGGGCATCTGGAAGCCCAAATTTAGAATTTGTTTTATTATCTATTTCTTATTTCGTAAAACTTTAAAGAATTTTCGATTAACAAACTCAACGGTTTCAAAGCGATAAATGGCGAAATTGTACAAAAACAAATTATCTCCAGCGCTCGAGACTGCTTTTTGAAAATTCTAAAGATATGCTTATTTCAAAATAATTTCGCAATATTGCTGTTGAACTGAATTTCATGGTTTAAGTGCGAAGAACATGATATTTAATAAATAAAGGTAACACACAAAACGTTAAAAAAATGCCCCTTTGGGCGTAATTTAAAATCTGAATGGTTTCAGATTTTTTTTTATTATTGCTTTCATTTTTGAAGAAGCTTCCCTTTCGCCTCCTGTTTCCCGCCTACGATTCCCTACCAGAATGAGTTTTCAGGATTGCGTTTTAAGTAAATAATGTAGAAACAAGTATTTAAGTTGAAGTCTCGGTCACATCACAGAGGAGCGTTAGTTGAGCGTTGAAAGAACGTTAGTACATCATGTTTTGCCTTCTGGCCACTTCACTGCTTTAATCCTATCTTACGATTTTCAGCCGCATTATTACGTGCCTGCCAGTATTCGCCGGTGATCGTTAATAAATGGCAACTTAGTTGTTTCTGTGCAGCTTCGCTGGTTTTATTTTAGTTAGCATTACATTAGTTTTTCATTTTTTATTTGGATTTAAAACCTAAGTGGAGGCTTACTGTAAGCCCGAGAGGGGCCATCTGTTAAATATCTATTTGGGAGATTGGGTAAAGAGAAGAGATTGGGCAACTGCTTAATGTTAATATTCAATGAAAAGCGCTTCCCATTTAAATAATTTTGTCCATAGTAATTATTTAGACGGAAACATTAGTAGCTGAATTACTTCTCATGGTATATCATTTTTTCCCTAACAAGCTATAAAACATGCATATAATTTTCTGACGTAACTTATCTGCAAGGCCAAGCAAAGATTTAGCAAGGCTCCCGCTCCTGGGAACCCTAGCTACAACCCACTGAACACTAATAGTTCTCCCTGGGTTCACATCTCGAAGAATAGGCTGGTTTGATGAATATTTCAGTGATTTGTATTATGTGTAATGTACGAGTAATTAGAAGTCATTTTGCGTTAGAACATCCTTAATAAAGTCATCCTTCCTTAATTCTGAAGCCTTACCGTACTTGCCATAACCAAATAAATCGAATCTAGTCTAGTATTGCACCGCCTGATAAAAATATGCCACGGATCATTCTGAATGTCCTGAAAACGAAAGCAAATATATTTTATAGGTAAAATTTTACACACAAATATACGCATGCTATTTACACAGATAATATATCATTCAGCAATAAGAATTACTAGGCATACGACTTCAATAATGTTAGACATAACGCCTCCGTTATTTAACTTCTCTCCCGAAGCGCAAAAAGCAAAATATATTTCAAAAATCAGGGTACCAAAACTGCCAACTGACGGCTGGTTACATTAATTTATATCAATGCCTGAATACTGGATTGAAAATTTTATAGCGACCATAATATAGCCTAAATTATTACTGCTTCCCATAAAACTGTTTTTGCATTTTATTCCTAAAATATTTATAAGGAAACAAATATAAACATAACATTTATACTGGTGCCGCTTTTTGAGAACTACAACATCGAGTTTTGTAAGCAAGACAGCGATTGCAACGTGTATATTCAAGGTGGTTTGAAATTTGCGTTCTTTACAACTTATAAATGTTAACTTAATAATATTTCTTTAACTTGAGTATCTCACTGGAATGCCGTGCATTTTATTTGCTATTACATAGCAAAAATGATATCAGTTGAGCATGAGAAATGAATATCAAATCAAATAAAATCTAATTTGCTATTGCAGAGGCCCTGAAATCTGTTTTAAATTGCCTTCTGATAAAAAAAAATCAATGCAGCATATTTTTCAATGTTCACGGTACTTTACCCTGAGAGAATTTCAGTAAAAATTTTAAGCTACTGTGCTAAATCTGAGACAGCCGTGGTTTCAAATAAATTTTGAATGTCGTTCCTTTTTTCAAATATCATTCATTATTTGCTTCTGGTTTTAGGTGGTAAACGTTTATATAAAACTACACTAAGAGAAAAGAGCTTCCAGTTAGTAATTAAATACTGTTATCCACTAATTTAATAGCTAGTTTTAATAGCGTAAATAGTAACACGCATCTTACAAGGTATTTCTTCCCCCCCTTTCTTCGCATGGCTACGTGATGGTCAGCACGCTTGGCGGTATTCGAGAGGTCCGTCGTTCGAGTCCCGGAGAAGAGATTGCTCAGTTTTCACATCTTCTACTTCCAAAATAAAATAATATCTCTACAGTGACGCCCGAACTAAAAAAGGTGATGGATGATGATTCTTCATCACCAGGATCTGGTGATTGGAGCCCCTAAGGCCCAGTCGCTCTTTAAAAGGGGGAATATATAAGGTATTTCTCCCCCTTCTTCGCATGCCTTCGTGGTTTAGTGGCCAGCACGCTTGGCGCGTATTCGAGAGATCCGTGGTTCGAGTTAGGGCGAGGGCATTGTTCATTTTCATGACTCCTCCTTGTATGTCTAAATATGTACAATACAACAATCCCTGGGCCAAGAAAGTGAAATATCATAGTATTACTCTAGATCAAAACCTCACATGGACCCCACACATTACATAGATAACTAACACGTTACGGGGCATTACACAACCCCTTAATTGCACAAAATATAGATAATAAATAAATATAGATAAAAATAGATAATAAAACAAATTTCAAATTTGGGGATCCAGATGCCCATAACGGGTGGAAATGTACGACGTTATTCAAAACTGGATGGCTCTAGGTACCGCTATTTTATCACAATGAGGGAAACATATATACATTTATGCAGCTTCTTCATTATTTAATTTCTTTAAATATAATAGGGGGGTCTAATATTTTGTGGCAACAATCTGAAAAGTGAACCGACATTTATAGTGAACCAACGCCAAATGCCAAAACGAAATTAATATTCCTGCAGGGAAAATTGCCCCTCTGGACCAATTAGGAAATTAAAATAAAAGCAAAATTTAGAATAATAATGCACTTTCTTCTGCTAAAACTATCAACCGCAGCTCGTGATGATGCAGCGAATAGAACAGTAAATTTCAATTTAAAGCGTAATGCTGTAGTCAAAGGCCACAAAAATAAATTTTACTCTCCATTTAATTCAGCTGGTTCAGTAGTTCCAAGCGGCGTAACAAACTGAAGTGTCGGGAGCAATAACCCAAACCCGAATAATTAGAACTTATCAGAGCTAACAGGAGCTAAATGTAGCGTGAACGCGCAGGTCAGAAACATTTCGTCTTACAATCCAAAAACCTCAGTTTAAATAATATCTAACTAATTTGCATTTTGGTGACGAAATGGAACTTAGTTAAGATTGAAATTATAAATAACTGGTTAATTTAAATAACAATAAACCGTATATAGGAAATTCTTTAATAATAATTCTTTAAATAGCACACATTTTCAGCATACAGAAATTCATAAGTAGTACATTTCAACTGGTAAACGGAGTATATTAAGTGAGAATACTTTGCATAGTTAAGCATATTTAGGGCACATGTACGTCAATTTTTACAGCGCTCGTTTCGAAATGTTTACTAAGTTCAACTCGGAACCAACACTTTTAGAAAGAGCTCCAGATAAAGAAATCTATCTTTAGAAAACAATTTACTCTTGTATAAGACCAAGCTGCGCCCTATATTACCTGTGCCTGTCCTGTCTGCGGTTATCTCAGCAATACCACGTTAACGAAACTCCATGTAATGCGAAACGTTACTCTACGGCAAATAACCCAAATCTAGCGAGTTATTAGAAACGAAGCCATCCATGATAAAATGAATATTGATAAAATACGAAAACAATAGATGAATGTTGAAAAATTAGGTTGCAAAAATAGGGAAACAATTCTTTAAAAAAATTCGTCGAGTAAATAAGACCTCTAATCTTCTGATGAATTGTGACTATAGAGAACGAAGTAACCGAAAAATGCCGGAGTGGTTTTGCACCACTTCAACAACAAGTTCTCTTCTGCCTTTGGATCAAGGTATTACTGTAGTTATGAGAAGACGAAAGTTGCAACTTAGAGATGCTTGATGCAATGAAAGCTATCGCCGCACCCTGAAATACGTGTCATCGCAAAACATACAAAACTGTTTTAGCAGAGCCTGGAGACATAAAGATGCTAATCCTGTTCAGGAGTTAGATGCTGACAACGATACGACTTAACCTTACGAATGGAATATTCTATAAGACGTTTCGCAATCTGGTGCTAGTTTTGATGTGTTTATTAAGATGCAGATGATACTTTTGCCGAGTGTGCTCCACTGTATTTTGATGTACAAGCAATTGTGCCTGAGGTGCAAGAAATGCCATCAGAAGAGAGTGAGGAGAACAATATCATTCCGCCCGTCCGCCAGGAAACGTTATCCGCCTTGGACACTGTAGAACGCTTTGCTGCATCAGCAGAATTGCCCGCTATTTTTGCGGAAGCCATGAGTTCAGTTGGCATACCAGGCATTTTCGCTCCCATCTGTACAGTGCCATATACAGGAATTTTTTACTAAAATGAGCTGTGAGTGAACTTTTTCAAGTTACAATACAGAATTTAATATACTGTTTTTACGACAACGTACATAATATATTACAGTACTTATGTAACTATAGACTGTTAATGCTTAATATATAAACAAATTATTCCAAAAATAAAATTTGAGTCCCCAGTTAACATAAATGTTTTTAACATTAACTTTTGATTTTTTTTCCTGCCCTTCAGATTTGTGTTAACGAGAGTTTATGTATTACAAACATAATAATATTTGGCTTAGGGCAACCTAATTTTCTGAAACCTTGTCTGGTAACATAGATTTTTTATGCAGGAAAAGAGAAAGAAAATAGAGGAAAACATTTTTGCACTTTAACGATTTGGAATATGCCAGGATAATTCAGAAAACTCTTGTTTTCTTGGTGATTGAGGTCATCTGCAAATCATCTAGGTAATAGTTTTCGAACTTCAGTACTTCAATGAAAACAGATACACAATCATTTAAAATTGCTAATACTTCTTAGTACGTAAGCAGTAAAAGCTGAAAAATGTAAAGACTATTTGCCATTTATAAATTTTAGGTACATATAGTTACAACGCAAAACAAACAAAATTTGCATTTGAATTTTCGCTTGCAGTTACAGAACTAAAACAATTAACAAAATTATTTCCTTCTTCTTGCGGTTGAATGAACAATAATGATTAATAGTCAATATTCAAATTAAAGCCTAAACCCCGGTTTCCGTATTCCACGACTGCTACTTTAATTAAAATTTTAGGCACTCATTGGTTTTTAGCAACGATGTTATAGGCAATCTGTAGCAGAGAAGCTTTTACCATGACAGGGTGAGCTTGCAAGTCTTCCTCTTAAATTTTAATTGTTGCTCCTATTCAAAACTCCCTTCATTTACCTATTCTGGTGAAGTAGACAAAAGTAGTAGAACTATAGGAAAAATTTAAGTAAAAATACCTTGTTAATTAAAATAGACTGTATATTCTTTCTCTTTTTCTCTAGCGCGTCATCTCCAAATTAGAAACATTTTTTGCATTCTTTAATTAATATAATCAGCTAAAAACTTAAGAAGCTAACCCATTGAATTCGGGACGAAGAACTGTTCGTAATTCATATTTGCTTTACAAAATCGTTTTACACCCTGTCCGAAAAATACGCTTTGATATATGAAAGTTTTTAGCTGGTTCAACCACATACGACATTAAATGAACTCATTTCCATTTATGTTACTATCGGTGAAAATTCTTTACAAAAGAGTTTAAATTGAAAACTCACAATAAATCCAGCACTATGTTTTATTTACGAAGGAACTGCAATGCAAAATAGATTCCGTTCGCATAGCAACAAGAAACGTGAGTGCAATTCAATGGGTTGCAAAAGAAAGCAAGTACACCTCATATGCATCAACAAACTGAAAAGCAATTAAGTACATAAAAAAAGAGCTCGAATCTATTTGCTAAATGATAGAAGTCAATAATTTATGCAACGAGCTTTAAATCATTGAAACTCGAGAGAAAACGTTTAAAACATTATTTTGATATTTCGAAGTGAAATTCAAGAATGAGGTTTTTCTTTATTTTGCAATAAAAATTAATAAAATACTGTCTTAGTATATTTATTATGATAATGGAATTATTGATAAATAATGCGAATGAAGTTCGAAAAAAATCAGGTATATTTTATGCTTAAACATTTTTCAAATGCAAATCAAGCTTAAGCAAGTATCTGACTGGAACTCCATACATTATATTTCCTATTTCATAGAGTTGTTTTTCTTCTTCTTGCAGCAATTTTTACTCTACTCAGTTACATATTTTAACTCTTGAAGTAGTAACTCATAGTCTGATTATCCTCGAAATCCATAGTGTGAAATCAACGTCAAATTTTTGAAAATCTATGTTAATCTAATTTTTTTGTTAATAGGAAATTTTATTTATAAATTATTAATAGTTAGTTACTAAATTTATTGCTAATTATCAGTAACTGATTACTAAAGATGAATTAAAATTACCAAAAAGCATTGTTTTGTCTTCTAAATCTGTGTTAAAAATAAAACAAATTGTAGGATAACATCTTACTGTATTCATTAAGGTATAGGGATTGAAATATAATTCAAATGAACTTCGTAAAAAATGAAATGTAATTCTTGCTTAAACAAGCTTCAAATGATATTCAGCTGGAGCTCTGTACAATGCAACATACAATTAAGGATGAAAAATATTATAAAGATTTATTACTAATAGCAAATTACATTTTTTTAATTGAGGGATTATTTCAAAGTAAAATTATTGTAAAATAAATTGGAATACTATTTCAAAATGGTAGTAATGTGAACAGTAGAGCCTTAATAAATATAACGCAATGTTTTGCAGACAGGACAACACAAGAATAGGTTTCACGAGGCTCTTAGCTGTGTCATATATAACCAAGTATTATCTTCTCTGCTATCTCTATAAACTAAAAAAACCCCATAGAGACGCATACTATGATAAGACTTGAAATTGGCTTCGAATTATATATCTAACTACCATTTATTTCTTACATGCCCAATGCTGAACGCAATTTTAAGGGAATCTCAATATTCAAATAAAAACACGTTGAACCGAAATAGTGCTAAACGGACCAGCATCAAGTGACGTCTTACTGTACAGGTGCTTCATTCTTATGCAGTTGAAAGTCTATGTCAAGTTCATCTATCCTAGTGGGTAACGTGCTAGTCTCTTGGTTGTAGGTGACGTGGTATTCTTAGTGAGTGAGAAATTCGAAGAATGTGTTGGCGAGGACAATAATCGATGCCCTTTGAAACGAAGATAGTCTTGCAGGTCTCGCAGACAGGACAGCCTTGAAACTTCAGACAGACAGCCTTAATACGTCAGAAATGTAACACTGGCTGTTCACATTACCGGATATGCGAATAAGAAGTGAACGTGATATGTGCTCAATGGCACCCTATGCTATCACGCCAATTGCTATGTCCTATGACGAATGCAAGTTGTCACTGTTCAAGTTGTGTGACTATGACGAATGCAACATGGCACTATTCATTTTCTTCGGTATCTCCACACATGGGATCCATCATGATGCCGTGGGAACCGGGATTCCGTCCGAAAAGACTATTTACCATTGCATATGCGCCTTTCTTTTCTGCAACGTCAAAGGAGGCCACAATAATAGTCACCTTATTGAGAGACAGCGGCGCTGCAGAGGTCCTTTCCTTGCAGATATTTGTCGTTCTGCATAGAGCCAAGTGCCTTATTCAGGGTATGTGACATGGCGTACGATTCTGCAAGGCCGAGAGGAAAACATGCCTATCTGTCATGCGTTTGTGGCCCGGGACGCTGAAGTCCTGCTTGGCATTCAAAATAGCCTTCCTGAATTCATTGATTCTGTATTCGCCTGATTCATAAGATCCTAACCAATATGAACAACCTAACCAATACGTCATGAATCCTAAATACGTCATGAATGATAAAGAGTAATCCCAGTAGGCCAAGACCATGCCGCAGTCAAATTCCGAAACGGAGGAGTTAGGAGGAGTTTCTTCTTCTTACACGAGAAGATGGCAGTATCTTAAGGCGAACAATCAGCGTTCAAATACTTTTCCCAAATGAGAAACCTGCTGTGCAGATTTCTAGTTGATATACAATTTAGAACACGTTGTGATACCGGCTTCGTGCGCATGCCTTAAAATGCTGATCATTTGCATATCCCAGCATTCAGCACCCAGCACCTTTCATACGAATTTCGAGTTTGCTATGTGCTGCCTCTGTGGTGTAGCAAATTTAATGGCCAGCATTGTATATTGGATAAAGCAATGCTAGTTTTTAAATTTAAAACTTGTCAATGGCTAATTGAATTTTGCACGCTTCGAAACATTTAATTTAATGTACATTATTAAAGTTGATGGACAGTTTCCTAATTATTCGGCAAAGTTTTACAATTCTTTTTTCAGTTCTACGAAATTATGCATAAATTTAAATTCTTCGATAAATTTCTCTAGCCCTAGTTTCCAAAACGTTCTTTCCTGTGCTCAGAAACGTTGTAATGGATAGGATACGTGTAGAATTATTAATTCGGAGTAGAAAAAAGTAGAGGAATTTAAAGCAATAAATAGGTATTGTGTCTTAGCTCTCGAGCATCTTTTAGTTTCTCTCAATATTTTTAAACAACATAGATGAAAAGCTTCGAACACTCTCTCTTACGAATAACATGGACTAGGAAAGGTATACAAGTGGTTGTATTTTTCTAACCTGTTGAGTAATTACAGCGTAAAATTTCATGGTTTTGCTTTTGCGTTTGTTTCCATTAAAAACCTTACCTGCAATAATAGTTACTCAAACTCTTGATGGCAAAAGATTATTTCCCTTCAATTATACACACTTTTATTTTCTTAAAGAAAAACTTGTCTTTCAAAAAACAGGGCTTTGCTATTAAACCTCCTCTTCCTAAAAACATGATTTATGATTTGAACTTCTGCCATAGTAAAAGATTTTGATGACGCAACCCATAAAACCACAACCATTAATCATCCCTGTTTTCTCCAGAAGAGGACGCATCACGCGTTCTTTTTTCTCAACATGAGCGAGTAATATCTCATGCTACCGGTCTCTACAAATAGAGTCCCCAGAGAGTCGAATTGGAATTTATCTTTTATTCCCTTTTATGAGAAATTTCAAATTTTCAGCTTCGAAACATTTTCACTTGGTGCCATAAAAGTGAGCCATACCCTCTTTGAAAACGAGATATGTCGTATATAATATACCTAACAATCGTTAGAGGGAAAACACTTCGAAATTTTTGAATGGCAACACTCATCTTTTTCCTGCTCAAATTTATCAACACAGATAAAAATCATGAATGGAATTGAAACGATACGCGTATAACGAAAATTACCGGCGTAAAACATTTGCAAGGAATAGTATTGTAAAGCCAAAATAACAGCAAAAGAGAGGAAAGGGGGAAAAATTATTTGAATGAGATGCTATACATTCCAGTGACCAGAGATCACGTTACTTACGTATAGCTAGTGCAAACCAATAACGCAGAGGTAAACAGAGATCACTTGATTTATGTATAGTTAATGTAAACAAATAAAGTCATTCTTCTTTTTCTCTTGCAGAATTACAAGTCTCATTACAAGTTTTCAACATGTGCAAGTTTCAAGACAGAGTCATCTCCTGTAACTTTAGAGTTTTGTAGCCACCGCGATTCCCCGACATACTCCTATGGATTTTTGGTTCTGAGGTTATCTGAAATCGAAGGTGTGGCATCAAATCTACGAGGTTTATCATAACTGAAAGGTGCCGTGAAACGTGAAAATGCTACATTCTTCCTTGTTGTTAACAATCTCCCGCACTCAATGTGTTATTGTCTACGAAAGTGGGCACGTCGAAAACTTGTAATTCCAATAAAAGTTTTTTTCCCTTTTACAATACTCTCTTTTGCAAATGGCTAACTCCTGCAATTTTCGTCCTACGTGTGTCGTTCAAAGCCATTTATGGTTTTAAATACTTCGAAAATTTCGAAACGTTTTCACTGTAACTATAATCCTGAGAGCTCTATTGATTTAAATCATCACAACGTGAGCGCATACCTTAAAATAAAGCTATCTGAAGTTTTATTTAGATTAGTTGAGCTCATATATCGAAAGGTATTTTTATGAGTACCTTGTGCTTACATTTACAAAAATGTTCTATATGACACAAAGATTCATGTTTCGCGATTTTTTTGTTTAAAGAAATCAGTTTTGTAAAAATCACGAAGTCTAACGTTTTACACATTCCTCGGCACTCTACAAGTAGAAAGTGTTTATACATTTTAGAACGGTTTCGCTAAAGAATTTTTTAAAAAAATCAAATGTTTTGGAATAAACATTTCTTGCAACAATTTATTATTTAAAATATCGCCCGCTACTTTTATATTTATTTTTCTTTCTAAATGTGGCTCGTAAACTAGCTGTGGATTGAAGGACATAATTTGTATTTTAAAAAGATCTTTAAACAACCTCGAAAACATTCTAAAATATGTAAAAACCCTCTGTATTTAGATGCATTTTGCATTATAAATTGTATTAGATGTATTATAAAATATTAAAGACAAAAAGTGTCATTTCCGTACAATAAAAACTGGCGGAAGTATTTTATATTAAAATTTGAAATTATATTGAGGAAGTGTACACAAACTGAAAAGCGCGACGTTTATATTTGTAAGCAAACAAAAGTAAAATATAGTTTAGGAAAAGGCTTCTGTTGTTAATAAATTAAATAGAAAAGATTTTTATGCAGATTATTGTAAAAAGTATTCATCAATATAATTTTCCCCCAAATGGACTTCTTATTATCATAAACGTCCAGAATTCGCGTTCTAGAAATCACTGGTATTCTTCAGTTTTGGCTTACGAACAAGTCGTAATATTATTTGCATTAATAAAAAGGTAAAATATTTGCAGTTTAATGAATTTTGGCACGGTTTTCAAATTCTTAAGTAGCAAAACTTTATGAGAATATTAAGTGTAACTTTAGACATTGTAAACTGATAAATTACATGTGCTCAGTTTTTTTCGTTATGCTTATATTTAACAAAATTGGAAATAAAACGCTAGTAAATCACAAAAGAATATCGCTGAATGGCATTTAGGGGGGAGGGGTACATCAATCTCGAATTATTATAATTTGTTTATTATTAACCAAATACCGCAAATTCTGAATTGCAAAATCTCGGTCAATTTTTTCGTACGCGAGAGCAACGCTTTGTATTTTATGTTTTATTACGAATGCAAAAGTTTCCTAAATATAAATATAGGAACCGGGAAAAAGTGTAAAAAGTTAAAATTTTGCAATTATTACTAAAAATACTTTTCTAAATTTTAAAATATAAAACCATGAAATATTGCTTCTTTTAAAACATTTTTGTAATTAAAGTACACTGGTGGAGATTGCTAAGGACGAATGACACTAGCAGCGATAGCAACCACAAACTGGAATGCAGAAAAATGTGGAATATGTATATGAAAATGTTACATTGCTAAGTTGTTCGTCACATGATAGTTCTCATAAGAGAAACATTTTCACGCGTATTGACCGTTATGGTTCAAAAGCGAAATTTAACAGGAAAGAATCAATTGACGAACTTGAAATTTTCGGTATATCTTCCCGACACCACTTAGATGATTTTAAGCATGGCCCTATTATTGGCACGATTGAAGAAGGCGAAAAATAACGGATGTTGCCAGGGAGTTCGACGCCACAGTGTTGTTTCAAGGCTTTGGAAATCATTTCAAACGAATGGAATGCATAGCAAATGTCACGGAAGAGGTCGTGTTTGAAGTACAACGCCTGTTACATAGTGCCATCGGAAAAAAAAGGAACCGGCGCAATACAGCTACTAAGGAAGTAAATCAGTTGGTAGCTACTGGCAAGTGAATCTCCCGAAAAATTACAACAAGACGTTTGCATCAAAAAAGGAATATACGCCCGCTGTCCTGTTGAGTGCATTCCATTTTCTAAATGTTCATGTTCTGCCCTTTTGCAATGTTGTCGTCAGCGTCACAATTGGAAGAAAGATTCAGTCTCTCATCTGATTGTAGACGAGAACTGATGTTCCGTAAGAATGGTACTGCGTATAGTCCGTAAACGTACAGGAAAGGGACCAATATACTGCATGCAGTGTCATGGTATGTGCTGAGATCATGATCCAATGGCCGTACGTCGCTCTATATGATTCCAACTTGGAATATGACTGGCCAACGATACATTAATGATGTTTTGTTTCCTCACGTTCGCCTGCTCCATGGTGTGTCAGGGATAAATTCGTTTTCATGGACGACAATGCAACATGTCATCGAACAGTCACGTTCCAGGAGTGTCTAGAGAGCGAAGATATTAAAGGCCTTGTATAGCCAGCACGTTCTTCAGATCTAAATCCCATTGACAATTTTTGGATGGCTTTGGACAGGAGCCTTGCTGGTCCAAAATGCTCCTCATTAAACAACGACATCCTCACCCGTACACTGACAGAGGTATGGGATAAATTACCTCAACAGCTGCTGAATAATGTTGCACAAAGCCTAACACGATGTTCGGATTCTTGCATCGCTCTCCATGGTGGCCATACCCAATATTGACATCTTACATCAGAATGTTCGAGGACGGTAACTGCAATTTTTTTCACTTTTACGTATTCTGTACGAAATGAACATTTTGTACCTTGAAGAGGTTTTTACGTGAACACTTTCACACAGCCTTTTGGATTTCAGAGCACAATAAATTATCTTCATTATTATGTTCTATTATTGCTGCATTTTTTTATTTCACTTGGCATCAAACCACACTTACTTTTACTCGATGTACAGCCGTTTGTTATCCACCCTTAGCAACTGTCCACCAGACCCTGTAAAGGCATTTATAAACACAGGATATATAATCCTATATCTTAAAATGCCTCTATGGCTGCTTTTTGCCTACTAGCATATAAGGTATTTCTCCCACCGTCTTCGCATGCCTTCCTGGTGTAGTGGTCAGTACGCTCGACGCGTAACCGAGAGGTCCGTAGTTCGATTCCCGGCGAAGTCGTTGCTCATTTTTCATGACTCCTGCTTCCAAATACCTAATGTATCAACAAGCAAATCGAAAATTGACATTCACAAGACAAGATAAATCCAGTAATATAAAACTAAAAGTAATTACATTGAAAATTAAAATAGTTACAATTAAAAGTTCTCCAAGAATGTAACATTATGCTGTCAAACCTCACAGACCTACTTCATAAAGCCTTCTACGCACGGTTGACATTGACATCAACCGTTCGGTGGCTGCAGCAAGGAAGGATCTGTGTTGAGTTGGAATTGCGGTTCTATTCCTTTGTGTTTATAACAGAACATATCGGTCATCAGAGCTTTTCCTAGTGGTTGGTCGTCCTTGACTGGATGCCGTATCTGTGGTTAGAAATTGCTGTTTATGAACCACACTATGCAAAGTCTATGACCACAGAAGGACTCACATGTAGCCAGGTGGCTACTTCTGTCTGAATTTATCGTGCCTCTAATTCTCCAGTAGCTCTTTATCGGAGTTCTGTGGGTAATGATGCCTGGAGGTTATTGTTAAAAATTAGCCATCCCAAATTTCTTATATCAATATCACAGCGAAATTTACAGGCTTGCTATGAAACATGCAATATTATGCTCTTCGCAGACGACGTATTTCGATTTCAGCACCATTAATTTGCATACTGCAGTTTTACTCAGCAATTCTTATTTGACAACATATTCAAATGTTATACGTTTGGCTTATTTTTGAAAGAGTTATTGCTAGTTTTATGATTTTTCCTTAATTTTTGGAAATCAATGTAATATTTACAAAGCCGTGTTCCAAACTTCCAAACTACATTTCATTTTAAACGAAATAAAATGCTGTTAACTTTTTGTATGCTTAGAAATGATATTAAACTGAATGATATATTTTCGTAACTTTTGTCAATTTTGTCAATAAGTAATTTTAAGGTAATGTGATTTTATTACTTGGTTAAAAATTGGCAAAAATTTAAATCCAAGTTTTTTGTATTACCAATAATAAAATGCTGAGTTATTTTTTTTATTCACAGAAACTGGTTTGGAAATGTGATCCCATATATAAAAGTTTTCTAAGATGTCTTCAAATCAAAAAGCCTATTCCTACTAGACTTAAAGATTTTTTTTAAATTTATTTCAAATTAGAGTAGCTTTAATTTTAATAATGTAATATTATCATTTAGCAACTCTGATTTTCATGCCGTTAACATTTTATGCAATTTTAAGAGAAAAAAGAAAAAAAATATTAATATATTTTTAGATTTCTATTTAACTTGTAATGGAAGATGAACTATTTAATTTGAAGTGGATAATGAATTCCAGTTGCTATCAGAATTATCTTTTTTTATTGCTTATTTAACTGAATACCATGAAGCACATGATAGTTATCTACTTAAGTGAAGAAATGTCTTCCTGGAGGACATTTTAAGAAAGTCTGAATCGTATTTAAATTACGCGTTAAAAAATTCTCTAATTTCCCCTTGCAACCAGCCTGTTCGGTAGGAACGGAAACCAAGTCGAGCTATTAGTATTCAGTGTCTTTTTCCAGGCAAGGTTTTGAAATTCTGAAAAATGTTTCCAACTATCCCACAAAATAAGAAATGACAAAGATATAACTAAAATGTTCAAGAGAATTTTTGTAAAATATAAGCGATAAATTTGGATGAATTTATGGAATTCGATATTTTTCATTCTAATCTCCATGTGACAGATATTCTCATCCAAAAACAACAGATTACTCAGTTTGATGGCTGTTCATTAAATGTTGACAGTCGTTACCACAAAAACATCTCACAAATATTAAATTCTAAAATACCGAAAAATGTGATTATGCAATTTACAGTCCCTTGCGAAATTTGCAGTGCATTTTTAGATCATAAATATAAAAATAAAGGCCTTTTTCTTGAAATACGCTGATGTCATCTAAAATACATAATGAAGGAAAATAGTAATTTGTTCGATGTATCTTAAGATTAATTATAATAAGTCTTAGATCCCGCTAATCTTTCAGAAAATGCCAACGCATCCATAATTACAAAAGCATACAAAACACTGACTTTGTTGAACATTTTGCAAACTTAACAACGAAGCACTCATTACGCGCGTCGGAAAATTTCATCAAAAAATGTTTCACAGAAAGGTTTATTTGATAGAAGAATATTACACTCAAATTACTTGAGACTTCGGTTAAAAGGACTTTAATCCTTCTTCGAACATTTAACGGATTTTAAACAAGCGCGGGACAGGTATTGATTGAAGTCTTCCAGAAGCTTCAGCGAAGATAATAATTTATATCTTGAAGAGCATGAATACCGCGTGTTTAATTTGTCGTCCAAAATGTATTTAAACTCACTTAATGTGAAAATTCCTTATAATAATAGGAGTTTCTTATTGTAGGTGAACCTGGATTTTCTTTTTGTAGTCTGCAAGTATTTTATATGTTTATTTATTTAGATCCGTTCGCTACTGTGATTTATTTTACAAACGATATTGGGACTTAATACACGTTATTATATTACTTTATTTCTTGCCTTGTTACTGTGTAATATTTATATAATTTTTCGTCTGTATGGGTTCGCAATGGATTGAATAAACACAGAATTGATAAAACGTGATAAAATTTATTTAAAAAAAATTCATATTTTTAGAGCTTTTCACGCAACAATACTCACACCGGTTCTCTGTATGATAAAAATACAATCAGTATTTGCCACTTCAAACTGTTAAATAGAGAAAACTTTAAACCTTAAGGGGGTTTTACTTTTAACTTTTTAAAATTTAAACTCATACTCAATCTCTCTAGGCGCCGGACAACTAAAATAAAATAAAACTTAAATATAAACTTACTAAAATGAACTGGTTAGAAAGTAGAGAAAGGAACTAATTGGTTGATCTGACTCAAAATAATGTTAAATATAACTTTTCTTAAAGCAATTAATTCACACACAGCAAGGCAAGGCAGATTTTTCTTAATAAACTTAACCTGAAAAAGGAAGCTGGAATAAATCTTCTCTGGTACTTGGTAGAATAAAACACTATTTCGACCAAAACATTTCTATAATTCACTCATTTTAAAATACTCTCAAGAATCACAAGTTCTTATTCATTAATCAAAACCTCTTAAGCACCCGAGAAGAAGTATTCAAACGCCAATCAATCAGTTCCATTTCTAAAAAAAACTAGTTTTAACTTTCCTGGCACCTAAAAGTCATAACAAAATCTATCTTAAAACATATTCAAGAATCTTTAATAAGTGGTTAGTACATACTTGCTAAAAACAGGTCGCGTTGTGAGTATCCTAAAAGGCATGAACATTTTTCAATAACCCCAAGCAAAATCTCCATGTTTCTTAAAAGCCTCCCGGCTCAAACAAATGGAGTGACTGAACAGACCAATTTCTTAGTCCTAATAAAAAAAAAACAAATGCAAGTAATAATATAAAATCACACTCATTTATTAAATATCTAGGATAAATTTATGGGAGACCTGGCCAGACTACCCTTACATAAAAATGCAATTAAAATTCTACATTAAATTTCTCCAAGAGTCATTTGACAAGATAAAATTTCGTAGTTTAACATAATAACGGTTACTTAGAATAACTGGAACATTAAATGAATCATTTAAACTGGAATTCACACAATCTTCTATAGAAATTACAATTAACATAAATTTCTTATTTTTGACAATAACATTAAATTCTTCCAAGACACATACTTTTTATCTAATATATAATGCTTATATATATATATTTTTTCCCGTTACGCAAGATTTAATTAAGATAACTACCAAAGAAAATATAATGTAACTCACAGTTGAAATACCGGAATTTCATCATCATAAGAAGCTATATGCGACATCGGCAGAAGAATCCCCCATTGAACTCTTGAATTTGCGTTATAAGTAATCAACTTCAAAATAAAGTTCAAGAAAAATGACGTCTTGTAGAACCATAATTGAAGGAATCTTTTAAGTAATCAGCTCCAGAATAAAGTTCAAGAAAAATGACATTCTGTAGAGCCATAAATGAAGAAGCCCGGAAATAAAACATTCTGAGATATGGAAGTAGTTTGCACACGAGTTTCAACACTGAGGCGGCAGAAAACATACATTTTGCAGGAAAACCCCTTCAGGAAGTATGCGTTCCTAACTCGGAAGAGATCGCTCTAATTCCTACCTCTTGCATAAATTTCAATAAAGATTCTCAATTATTCACATATTCAACTTGAATCTATCTCTAATGAATACCGGCGCAAATCGCCGCAGGATCGCAAACGCGAGGCATCCGGAAGGGTGAAGCTCGGCCGCAGGGCCAAAAGCCCTATCTGCTAATTCTCTTCTCTCTAGTTGTATCAAAACTTAACTGAACTCAAAAACTGACTTCTAAAATCGTGCAAGAATCGAGGAAAATTTGGTTTCTCCTCCCACTCACAATTATAGGTCCAAACGTTACACATAAAATTAAATTCTTGCCAATCCGAGATTTTTCAATATAATTTAATAGGACAAATTCAAACCCCCAAACGAATCAGAATTAAGCCATTGTCTACAGTAGCACCTGCGAAAACTGGAAATTAAACATTCGACCCCCTCTGCTAACAAGCGAAAAATATAAGAAACAACAAAAACTGCCCTTTCAAAGATTCAATTTACAACTTCCACCGAGGCCATAAACAAGGCGACAATCACAAATGCTGAAACGTAACTGCACAGCGGGAGGCCCAACTAAGTGTTCACTTTCCCATGTTTGGAACAAAGACAAGAGAACAACGAAACTTCCGTTAGAAGACGCTCCCCCATTCTCGTTAGGAAATTGAACCGTTGAAGGAAAAAATAATTGCTTAAAGATTTTAAGTACACTCTTTACAAAAATATATATCTATTCATTACGCTCTTCACAATTTCAACTTAAAAAAACCAAATACAAATACAAATACAATACTTAAATAATTGATTACTTAAATCATTAAAAACACTTAAATTCAAAACACAGAATTCGCGACACAACAAAACTACTGAAGACTTTGGAAACAAGACAATGCAAAGCACATCAAAAAGAGAAAATTCGCACCTTTTTGATCACTCAAAAACTCTCAACATTCTGAGTTAAACTATTCCGAGTTTCTGATGTTCTCTCCGGTCGTATTTAGCTTTCGCCTGTAAGCTGAAAAATTTCCAGTTCCTTCGAATTCTCGAAATTGCTAAGAGGCATACATAGTTATAATTACACAAAGCGAGATTCTGTTATAGTTACACAAAAACCACACCCGTTAAACAGCTACTGAAATAAAATGTCTCCAAACGGTCACCAAATGCGGCATTTTTAGGGATTTGTCGCCGTAGCCCTCAAAACCATAGACAGAATGGCAAAGTTTTCAGCGAAAGTGAGTTATCTAAGGATGATACTTCCCTTTCTTTTTATAAAACTAATTTCGTGTTCAAAATATCCATATCTTTTCTATTTGATTTATATAATGAACAAGTTGAGTTTCCTTTGAGGATCCTACAATAGTAAAATCTCTCACACCTAAGCATTCTCTTAAAATTCCACCAGTTATGATTTATGTTCTATAATTTACAGGTATCATCAAAATTAATCGAAAGTCTCTGCAAGTTAATTTTGTTTCTATTAATTACAGATTAAGCAGTAATAGAAGCCATACCTTTTTGTATGATTATTTTACTTATATTCTCAAGCTAGTATAAAAATGTAAATTTCAATTTTCGTTTGTAAGAATTAATTAGTTGTGAAAGAAATAAATAACTTGACTGAATTTCAGAGAAGTTTGATTGTTGTGATATCTGTTAACCTCAATTACAATATGATCTATGGCATTGAGAGATACTGTGTCTTAAGTTATATGAATATACAATATTTAGGGCAAAACTTCGTCTAATGGACACAATGGCGACAAGACAACAAAACTTTGTGATATAGCTAGAAGGACGTTAAACAGAATTGTTTCACTAAAATGAAAGCCATCTGCCATAAACTTGACTCATGAGATTGACTCATTCATGGAACCTAATTTTACACATATTCAGAACGAAGGGAGCTACATAAACAAAATGCTTTAAGACAGAGTTGTTATTTCAACATAAATATAAATGCAAAACTGCCACTAGACTAATGCCATAAATATGTAACGTTGAATGCTAATCGTTTCAAACAAGTACAGTTTTCTGATGAGTTCGTATTATATTCTTTTCCACCTTAAGGCGAGTGTGTGCTCCTTGAACTATATAAAACCACCTTGACCAGCAATAAGAATCATCAGAAGCTTCATATTCGCCCCTTAACTTACTAGAGTAAGGCATGACAGTAGTTCAGTTACACTTGGAGCAGTCATATGGCGGGTTGCATCTGATCCAACGAGCATGTATAAGGAAGGATAAGTAGTACGTCGCTTGTTTTTAACGACTAATAGCAACCTTCAGGAGGATAATGTCCCCATATACCGATACAAATTATATAGTCATGGTTAAATAACATGTAGATGAAGGATATGCCTTCTCTGTTTTCGTTTTTACATATCTTCCAAAGGAATGATTGCAAGGCCTAACAGAAAAAAAGCTTTAAAATAGCCATTTCCAATATTCATAATATGAATACTTCTATCTTAAAGAACATTATGCAGCAATTTTGGATGAAACTGGTCTTACAGCATATTAAACACATAAATTTAAATTGTTTTAATTATTAGTCCAAAGGGGCGGTAGCCCAGATGGGCTGTTAGTCTCAAAACGGCATTTTGTGGAGCTTAATTATAAACGTGATTCACTTTTTAAATCGTTGCCACCAAATATTATAGCCCTGTATTATATTTGAAGACATTAAATAATGAAGAATCTGCATAAATTTATGTATGTTTTTCGCATTGTGAAATAACGACGGTACCTAGAGCCTTCGAATTTTGAATAACGTAGTCCTCCAAATGAATATGGGCACCTGGAAGCCAAAATTTTGAATTTCGAATTTATTTTACTATCAATTTTATATTTTGTAAACCTTTTACGAGCCTTTGATTAACGAATTCAACTATTTTAAAGTGAGCGATGGCAAATCTGTACGGAAAAAAAATTATCTTCATCGCGCGAGACTGTGTATTAGAAATTCTAAAGATATGCTGTTTTTAAATATTTCGTGATATTGCAGCTGAATTAGATTTTATATACCTCAAATGCAAAGCACATGATAATTAATAAATAAAGGTAACACAGTAAACCTTAAGAAAACGCTGATTTGGGTGTAATACAAAGTCTGAAAGCTTTCAGCCTTTTTGCCATATTCCGATAATATTCGTCATAATATCGTCATGTTCGGTATTTCCGATAATATTCGTTCATTCATTACATAGACATAGTATTCGAGGACCAGTTTCCTCCAAATGCGATAATTTACTCTTTAAAGTCTACAAGTATACTATTGTTGCCATACCTAATTTTGAAAGATTAGCTAACATAATAAATCATATAACTTGCTTAGATAACTGCAACTGCAAAATTAACATTCATTGAGGCTGCTTTAAGCTTTGCTTCATTTTTGCAATTATAACTACAAAAACAATTTAAAAAGAAAAAATGGCACTTTTTATTTTTATTATATTATTTATCATTTTCGTAAATTTTTGTTTTCTGTCTAGTCTTTTATTACATTGTCTAAAATTTGCTTTCATAATTTATACCAACATATTTGAAGAAGAATGTCATTTTACCGCAAAGCAAGCGGAGAAAACTTTTTTTTTTAAATTAACAAAGAAATGCATCTAATAAAAGAAGTTTTTGAATAAGCAAGCGAGGTCTTGTTTAAAGTTAAATTGCTTTCAAAATAAATTCTAAAAAATACTGTTCCGAGACGATGTTTTTCAGTCACAAAAACAAAGCGGTATGATAAAAAAGTGCATTTTCAATAAAAAGGGCACGCTTGGCGAAGCAAACACTTCCCTTTGTGTGTAGATCATCATAAATAAAACTAAAAATTCTCAGCAAAAGTTCTTTTGTTTTCTGAATGAAAAGGGATAGATATACATATTTGGTCTATTTGTATCCCAAACTATTATGTTTAATCATTTGGCAATTGGTGGAACTCGCAAAATATGGCTATTTAATGTATGTTTAGTCTTGGAGATTAAAAAATAGTTTTGTTTGATAATTTTTTGAGACGAATTTGTTCGCATTTGCTTACTTTGTTCCATAGTTTTTTTAGGCGATTATGGTTTATTTATATTTTTAGTAAAAAAGATTTAAATATGCGAAATAAACATTCTGATTAGAGTTTTAGATAAGAAAATGCTTTGTTTCTTTGAGGTTACTTTTTATGGTACTTGTTAAATTGTACCAAAAATTGAGTAAATGTGACTTACTTATATTTCTAGTAAAATGTTTCAAACATAGAAGTATACTTGCTGTCTGATGAAGTGTTATATGGTATTTCTCCCGCCTTCTTAGTTTGTTAGCATGGTTTCGTTCTTCTTAGTTCTTCTTAGTTAGCATGGTTTCGTGGTGTAGTGATCAGCAAACTCAGCGTGTATTTAAGAGATCATTAGCTCGAGTCCCGGCGAGAGCATTGCTCATTTTTCATCACTTCTGCTTTCAAAAAAGATACCTAACGCTTTAAAAAAATAGCTAATGTCTTTACAGCGTTAAAAATTTTAAAAAATGCTTTCTATGATCTACCTTCTTGAGGTTAATTTTTATTGCATTTTCTTATATTATACGGCTATTTTATTTTTATAGAAAAGTATTTTAATCATACAAAATAAAGGTGTTTGTTATCCGATAAGTGTTTACGATTTAAAGAAAGGTAAAATTTTTATCTTTGAAGAATTTTCTTGAGGCTAATATTCATTGCATTAGCTTTTATCCTTCCTTTTGAATTATTAAGTGCGTATGGCTTATTAATATTTTAAGTAAAAAAGGTTTTAAACATCAAAATAAATATATATTTTATCTAATTAGTATTTAAGAAACGAAAATGTTTTTAATGATAATTTTGAGGTTATCTTTCATTTTATTCACTTATTTTTTTTCACGCGAATTACTAAGTAAGTGAGGTTAATTTATAATTCTAGTAAAGATTTCAGATGTATACATAAAAATATTTGTTATCTGACTAGGGGTTAAGAGACAAAATTTAAACTGCTTTCTTTAATGATTTTTCTTGAGGTTAGTTTTATTGTATTTATTTATACTGCGGTATATAAATTGATAAGCATGCAATGCTTAGTTAAATGTTTAGTAAAAATCTTAAAACACGCAGACAAATCCTCCTTAAGTGCGACGAATTAACGAGTTGTGGATTAACTGCGCCTTAAAAGAAATGTATTTTTTACTGTAATACGATAAAAAATCAGTAAAAATCAAAAATTGCTATCACTACTCACGCGGACCAACGCTGTTTAAGAAAGAATTAAAAAAAGGGAAGGAAAAGCATAGAATAACAATAGTGATAGCGCACATTTATAACATATTTCCTTCAATGGTATGTTTTCCAATTTACAGTGCATTCTTTTCGATATGAATGTTCATTAATTTACTTAACCCAATGAATTTTTGCCCCAAGATTTAAGTGTTTCAAAGGACCCGAAAAATTGGGGCACCGTCACTGGATTGGCATTCTGTAACGGATACTGCCTCCTGCTTTCCAATTACAGCACGAAAGCACGCGGTAAAAAAGAAGAAAATACCTTAAAGCTTCTCTTTACAGCTTTGCTTTTTTATTGTTGCTAAGCGCAGTTAATCGGAAGTTGACATCGTAAATTATTTAACGGGACGTTTTCGTCAATCTTAACTTCTTCATCTGTAATACATTTATCAGAGATTTATATTACATTATTCCTGATCAAGAAAATATGCCCAAGTTATGGAAATTCTAACTTTTCTTACTGAATTTGGGAAATTTATTTTCTTTGAGAAACTAAAGTTTTCTGCTAGACACGTTTTAACAATGAACATTCTCCTGTAGCTTTCAGTCCTCAGTTCTCAGCTAATTAAAGTTCATATCTCTGGCTTCTTTGAAAGTAAGAATGTTTCAATAACGTAGCAAAGTAGTCCACCTTTCCTTAAATAAAATTAATACACAGAGTGTATAAGACGTTTCAGAATTTTGAGTTTGACACAGACAACATTTTTTAAAACGAAGATATAAGTGATAAGTAATCCTTCTCAAACTTTTCAGAGAAAGAATGTCGCAACGAGAGATTTCATTTACTTTTATAATAATTACTTGCAGATACGCTTTCATCAGTATATCCATGACATTTATTATACTTATAAAACAACATTATAGCTAAAATAATAGGGCAACTGACAATCATGAATACGAAAGGGGGATACAACGGGAATTACTTCGAAACGTTTAGAAAATTGTACCTATTTTAATATTTTTTAGGTAAATTATTTTTAATTACTCTTAATTAATGAAAATAGTGAGCTCATTTTGCTCTTAGATGCAGCATGTACAAAAATAGAATGCGGTGATGTTATATCGGTATTCTGAAATCGCAACCCAAACAGTATCACTAAAAATAGTGAATTTCCAAATTATGAAATACGTAGAGAATATTAGACCTTTCAGTAGAGAAAATGCAAAAAATCACCTGTGCCTTCTCCGAGATTCAAGCCATTCCGAATGTGAGCGTAGTATGCTAACCACACACACTATTAAAGAATCCACGAAGTAATTCCTTGCATTCTCCTTCTCTTAAAAGGCTAATGGAGTAAGGCACGAGATCTATTCGTCTAGATCTAGGTGGTGGGAAGTTACCAAACACCACAGGGTTTAGTTCGAGTGCCTCTTTACAAAATATTAAGCCTTTGGTAAAGCCAGGAAAGCTTAAAAATCATCTGCATTCTCTCCGTGGTTCAAACTACGCATCTTTTAAATGGCAATCTGGTGAGATAAATACATACATCACAAGATCAATCATGGGTATAAGTTAATATTTTACATTCTGCTCCCACTTAAAGGGTGACAGGAAAAAATCAAGAAACCAAGTGAACGTAACTAAGATGGTGATGAGTCGTCTTTTCTACATTTGTTGTTCCGGTTTCATTCCAGAGAGCCTGGACATTACGGACCACGAAACGCGAATGCTCGTATGAGCTCTCTGCAGTAACTGGATTAAGATTTGTCCAATCTCCAGCAGAATAGATTAAGCACTTACATGTCACGAACACGCAAGGAGGTTTGTGATAACTAATTGTAAATGATTTACAATCACTAAAACTATCAAAAAAGTAATTCATATTGCATCTTTATGTCTAAAACTAGCACTCCTCTATCAGTTAAGAGTACTATATTGAATTTAGAAACAGCAATCCAATTTCCTTTACTTGAATTCCTAAATACTTATTAACTAGAATCCAATAAATGTTGAAAAGGCACTGCATTTATGCAGTTTTGCAGCATCAGCATTAACAAGCATACAAAATATGAAAGGAAAGAAGCTGATGACAGTTAGTACTCTCTCAAACCTTTGGAATGAAACATAAGTGCACTTGAAGAAGCAAACTGCATGGCGGAGCAATGAGTACATGTCTGAATATGTTAACAGAAGCACGTATGGATTCAGACATCCTGAAATAGCTAATTATATTTCGAATTTATTCAAAGACGACTGGAAATTGTCACAGCTAATTAGTATGCAGAAATACATACTAAAACTTCTTAGTTAGTTCAGAAATGTCAGCATTATCATACATTCCATAGCGCATAGTTTAGTATACATGATGTAACTTTCATAGTGAAAATATTTATACAGAGAAGAAGAAAGAATTTTTTTTTCTTTAAGGAGTATGTTATCGAATTAATATTAGCCATTTTGTTAAAATATAATAAATAGTGTTTAGATACAATTACACACTATTAAACGAATAAGTAAAACGAAACGAAAAAGGAAAAATTACGTTTGTATGCAGTATCATGTTATAAAATACACTGTCAATGCAAATAATAATAATAATCGATAATAACGTAGTGATGTAATAATATTCATTTATATATCAATAAAGTAATAATACTAAATGATATGTTATTAGCCGAAAAGGAACATTAGTCCCGAATGGGATATTAGTCTCCAAATGGCATTTTACGTTGAATCACTATAAACAACGTATCAAGTTTCAAATTATTGCCAACAAAAAGGAATTAAGTAATAAAAAATCTTCATGAATTTATACAAGTTTCTCACATTGTGAAAACATAACGGTGCCTAGAACGCTCAAATTTTGAATAACGTACAGTGTGTTCGAAAACGAATATATCCTTTTTTTATTTTTTTCTAAGCACACAATGTGTAGAGAGTGGTGAAAATTGGCCTGAAAGCTGCTTGATAGTCCAAGTTCTGAAATATCCGCCTTTCCTGTGTGCACAAAATTGTCAAGATGGCGCCCACCAAACTTCGGACATGACGCCCTGTGACTTCTTTTGAGGCACTTTACAAAGATAAGTGTTTGTCCCACCTGCGATCTGGTGGAGCTGCGAGGCTGATTAGAAATGAATTTGCTGCCATTACAATAGACATGTTGGTGCGATTATAGACGGAAACGGAGTATTGCTTAGATATCTGCCGTGTCACGAAGGGCGTCCATATTGAATCTTTGTAAGGTACAACTTTGGTACAGAAAAAAACCTTGATACATTACCTAACTTCTGGTGTAATAAAACATTACAATAGTATCTCAAAGAAACTAAGAAACATTTTTTTAAAAAGGTAAAATCTTTTCGGACACCCTGCATTTCTCCACCCGAACATGGGCACCAGGAAGTTCGAATTTTTAATTTCGAATTTGGTTTGTTATCTACTTCATATTTTGTATAATTTAACGAATTTTTAACAGATTCAACGATGTCAAAGAGAACACTAGCAAAACTGCAAGTGAAAAAACCCATTTTAATCTCCAGAGCGCGAGACTATCTATCGCAAATTCTAGTCATATGCTGCTCTTAAATATTTTGTGATTTTACTATTGAACCGAAACTTATGAGGCGTTAAATGCCAAGAACGTGATATTTATTAAATAAAGTTAACTCAGAAATCCTCAGTGGGCTACCGTTAAAATCTGAAAACATTTCAGATGCTTATTTTTTATTATAATAATAGCTTTATGCACTGTGATCAGTACAGAGATTAGCGTTGCCGGCTGTCGTATAAATGTGCGCAGCTCCGCATAGTACTCGGCTTGGATATTCATAAATGTATAGCGTCTTTAGGGGAATTGGGAAAACACATGATTGTGTTGAAATAATAAAGGTGTTGATAATTATGGAAAATGTTTTAGGAAAAGGTTATAAACTGATTTGCAGTCAACTGTAATAATGTATTTCATACCTCGGTCAGTTTTATTAAGCGGCTACTTGATTAGTTTATTAGGGGACTATCCTTAATCACGCTTTCGAGACGTGAAAAATGCAAGTTAAATTTCTTCAAACCGTACAGTACAACGGGAAATATAGAACTGTCCCATTATTTTTTGTGAAAGGTGTACAGAGAAAGCCATATCAATTATGCAGCAATTTCTTCCTGTACGCGGATATTACTCAAGACATTCTATAAGCAAAATACTGAAAACATGCAGATATACTATTCGTAATATCCGCTGCTATATATGTCCAGCACAGGAAGCTGCTAATGACAAGAATATTCAAATTTCAGAGACTATTCAGAATAAACTTTTACGTCTCATCTGAAATTCACTTTATTAATTAGCCTTTTAATTAACTGAGATAAGCAATAATTTGACAAGCTGACACTTTTCGAGCTGAGCAACGATTTCGACAAGCAAATACATTTAACATCTGCATAATCTGCATAATATCTTTCCTTCATTAAATATAAAATTATGTTTCTTTTTTTAATTCACAAATTATTTTATTAGTTTTAAATAAAATCTTATTTCATAAAAAGAATTTTTTATGTCTTTCATTTTCATATTTTTGGTTTCAATGAAACATTAGTAAAGGAATTATTCAACTGAGAAATTGTTTTTCAATAACGAATAATCTCTCGTTTTACTTCCAACAATTCTATTGTATCAAATTGTCGAAAACGTCGTGTAAATTTTGAAAATTCGTGAAAACGTCAGAAATAATGTTGTAAGGTTTATCCTAATTTAAATAACAGTTATTTTAAGTTTATGCATTTTTCCTGTCCATTTTAGCTTCAGCTTACAATTTCCTGCCAGAATGTATTTTCAGAAAGACGGTTTATACAAATGAGTACGAACAGTATTCATGTCGATGTTTTAGGATGTCGACTTTAAGGATATGTAAGGCACGTCAGAAGGACTGAGAATTGTATAGCAACCCATGCTCGGAAACATAATTAGAAAGTGGTATCAGAGTTACAATAAATGAAACGACACAATACAGAAATTATCAGATGTATTTATTGCTCATAACTATTACTATATGGATGGTACCATTTCAAAATATTAAAGTTGTTCAAAGTTTTCACCATGATAAGCGATGAATGCCTTACACCGGCAGATCGTAGATTGGCGGACACTGTCATTAAGCCTGGATTTGCTTAGATGTCAGGGAAGGGGGGGGCGCCCACTATGTTGAAAACTCATGGTGCATCTCCCTTTTTTATGTCACAGGGTGAAGTAAGCATGGTAGACCCTGTTCAGAAACATGAAATAATTTGATGATGTCATAGGTGATGATAATAAGTATGGCTCGATATGCCGTCGTCGACCAAACTACAATGTTTGGGTTGTTCCTAGCTACGTACGTTGACGTTTGCTGTTATGAGTTGCTATGCAGTGCCATACCTGCCATTAAATTTTGTTCCAAAATTTATGAGACACAAGAGTCCGTATTTGGAAATTCAAATTGCGAATTTTATTATTAGGAGAAAAATTCCTGCAAAATCAGGACATTTACCCATTTACCCACAGGATGTTATATCTTGTTATTCATATTCTTTAAGATCCATGTTGTACTAACAACTGAAAGTTTAAATCCTCTGATAAGTATATTCTTTTATCATTCGGACCGTTTCATTATCGTCTGCATGCAAATTCCGATGTGCACTTTTATAAGAAGCGAAAAACTATTCTCTTTCCCAAACAAGAGAGAATTTCTTAATTCTTTTTGATAATTGGACAGATGTTTCTGAAGTGGCATAAATTTGTTAACAAGCATATTTAAAAAAATAGAGAAAGAGATAAAGAATAAGATTGAGGTAGTGAATCAAAAAATTCATTCTATAGAACTGAAAAGTAGACTATGTACATACAGTAATTTAAAATTTAATATAATTATTACTCCAATTTATTTGCACAAGCCATTATTTTAATGAAAGTTCAAAAGCTACCTAAAGAAGTTCTTAAACTGTTAGTTAAATAAGCAGTCTTTCTAACATAATTCTTTATATATCTGTAAATTTTTAAATTCTTTTATTGTATTGTTGTAATACTGTGGGTTAATTTATTTAACAGTTTATTTAATTCTAGCTTTTAGAATTTACTTCCTAGTGGCTACATGTTTTTATGTAGAAGTGCTGGGTTTTATAAGTAATTGTTGATCTCTCGGTTCTGAATATGACAACGTTTAAATTGTAAATAACTCAAGTAGAACGCGAATTGTAAGCAAATAGGAGACAGAATCTTCCCTTAACGTCCAGAAATTCGTGCTACACCAGATTCACATACGTGTTACACTACGTAAATACGGCTACGAGAGCTCGGTCGTGTTGTTACTTTGTTGTTATTCAGCTGTATGATTTAACGTTAACTGAAATGCGATTTATTCTTAAGTGAGTTTGGCAACTGGCGATATTTCTTGTGCGCTAAGGAGACTATACTTCATTCATATGTTTCTGATATTACCAAGTTAAGTGGTGATCCCATCTATCTATACAGATTGTCTAAAAATATAGATCAGTATATTTTTTTTCATTCATATTTTTTTTCCTGAAAAAGGATATCAAAACACAAATCTTATAGAATTCATAATATAGAGAACACTGGTGAGCTTCGGTATTCCCAAATAACCAATTCATAACATTATTTACATAAATTGGAAAAAATTTCTAGTTAAACGAATTTTTTGTTTGATAATTAGGTTATAATTCTATAAAAATGAAACTTCATGAGAACATGAATAGTGTTTTTCTGTGTTTTGAAACATATAATAAATTACTGATATGGAAATTCTTTCGGCATACCAGTTGTATAGCCCTTTTTTATATTAAAGGATGCTACGCATTAATAGGTCACAAAAATATATCATTGAATGACCTTAAACAGAAATGAAAACGAACCCTCAAGGAATATAATATATTCAATGGTCCGAAATTGTAAAGTCTGTAAAATTCGTAACCTTTAAATCATCTCGGTCAATTGTTGTCGTTTAAAGGTGTGTTTTATTTTTTAGAATAAGTGTACATCTTCACTAAAAACAACTATATTGACCAGATGTACATACAAAAATTGAGGTTTCCTCTTCTTAAAAATTGATTTCTTGAATACAGGGATTGTCCAAATATGAATACTTGTATCATTTAAAATCCTTTTGTAAACGTAAGTTTCTACGGTAAAGATTTATGACCAATGTTTGAAAAAACAAAGAGACTTGTCCACACCCCGCAAATAAAGACTTTTGTGGATACAGTTTATAGTATCATTTAGAGAACAGATTAAAAATGAAATAAATTATAAAATTACGGAGAAATATTGATATTACTTTCAAATCCCTCAGCTTGTGACGGTACATCGAGTTAACAGTCTAAGAACTGAGACGATACATTTGGCAGGAGGCGTGCATGATAAATACTTTGATAGCTTAACGTAGTGCAATGCAACTGTAACAATAAAAGATATAAAGAGAGCTTAAACTGTTTCTATTATCAAAAAATTAAAATAGGAAAATTAGTAGCTATACCATAAACAAAATAAAGATACAAAATAAGCTGAATCAACAGCTACATCGTAATTAGAAACTTGGTATCAATGATTGAGACACTATTTGCATTCAAAATTTTCCTTTCAAATCCCAGATGCAAAATAAATCACATTTCATTATAATGTAATGAGTATTTTTTAAGTGTGAATAATATACTCGTAGTATACAGATTATATACTAAGCAATAAAATGTTTAGGATTAGCTATCAGCATCTAAAATGGAAATGAATGATCTCGTTTATGGATTCTAAGAGCTAAGACTCAATTTAGATGCTCTATACCTTTCAAAATAGTTAGAGTATCTAAATATCTAGAAAGGGAACAACTGTTAATTTATTGTAATCAAAGCACTTAAAGCAAACACGTAATAATTCTGAACACTTCAAGCAAACGCATAATAATCGCTGTGTTAAAATGGATTGAATGAATACGTTCGAGTGAAAATAAAATACAAAACAAGTGAATCAGGAATTTACACGAACCCATCTCTGTTTAATGCCCAAGCTGATGTCGTTTACATTCTGCGTTAGTTATCCATTCATCATCATTCGTGAAAAGCTTATGATGATTTAAAATCACAATTATTACTGATATGTTAGACTATAACCATTATTCTGGTCATCTAATTTAACTCATAGTTTTTCTGAATAGTAAATTTGTAAATTTCCTTAGATGCTCTAATTCATAAGAAATATGGCACAGACGACTTACTTCCAACTTAGAATGAATTAAAAATGCAGTCAAAGTAAATAAGAAATAAATGATAGATAGATATTTAAAAGTTACTAAATTATTATCAGTAATAAATGGTTTTTTCCGGTTATGCAAAATTCCGCATAATTGTCAGATAATTTTTGTTAATTTTAAGATTGAGCAATTATTCAATAACTTCTTTACGAGCGTAAAAACATCTGCACTAAAGGGTGCTGTAAAAAATACTTAAAATATTAATAATTTCAGGATTTCAACAATGGAAGGAGGAAAACTAAAATCACTTGAAACATCATTATAACTAACTAATTGATATAATTTATGCACAATTAAATTTTAATCTACATATCCTGATGCCAGAGTGACCTTCCGCTGCCAGGATGACCAATAGAATGAACACTGTTGCCTAAAGCTTAAAACACGACTGTTTATGTGAGTATTGCGAGCTTATAAACTGACTGACTAACTATATTAATATGCCGATATACAGCCCAGAAGGAAAAAGATCGTTTGGTTTTTATTTGATGGCTCATCACTCCGCTCCAACCGGAAGTGTAAGGTAATTAATCTGTAATTTATCGTTTTGGAATGTTTCTCTTTAATACTTGTTGCGTGTGGCAACTAAACTAGTGTTGAATAAAACTTCGTTCTTGTGACATCCGCGTGGAATGGCTCGCTATGTTATAATAATTTTCGCATTATTAGAATAAATGTAATTAAATAAAAGTGAAAAATATACAGTCCAATTGCTCTTGTGTTTAATTCTGTGTACCAGCCGCGTCAAACTGTGTTAAGTAAGCAACATTTTTTTTGGTCAAAGTGCTAGTGAAAATAGTAATTGATTGTTCGAAACGCATTGTAACTACGTATGTTGGTGGTGAAACCTTACTTCAGTTTGTGAGGTAAGTGCATGTTGAACATTTATATTCTATTTAAGAAGAATTTGCTTTATATCTGATTTTTAAGAACATTGTTATAATGAAAGATAGAAGTGTTTTGATTTCATCTTTAAGAACATTGTTATAATGAAAAATAGAAGTGTTTTGATTTCATCTTAATGTTGGTGTAAAGTAATTCGAGAACAATTTTGTTTTTGTTTTGCGTAATTATGAGTGAACTTATAACCTTTAAGACAAAAAGAACTTCTTTACGTAGAAGTGTCACTAATTACATTAAGAAAATAGAAGTTATTATAACAGCTGAAGAAATAAATTTATAGAACTAGAAGAATGTGTTGAATTATTAAAACAAAAAGAAACTGAATTAAAGAAGCTTGATTTTGAAATTGAAGGTTTAATTACAGACACTAAATTAGAAACCGAAATAGATAGTGTTCAGGAGTATGCAGATAAAATTTATTTATGGAAATTTAAAGGTGAAAAAGTATTAAAAAATCAAAGTAGTAAAAATAAATCTGATAGTGTAATTTCAGAACAGGTTTATGAGAATATTAAATTACCAAGGTTATCATTACCGTCCTTTGGTGGTAATATTACAGACTGGATAGCTTTTAAGGGTCTGTTCAGTGCATGTGTAAGAAATAATACAAATTTATCCAATGCTCAAAAACTACAATATTTGAAGTAACTACAATATCGTTCAAATTTCGGATTGTAATTTTGAGATAGCGTGGAAACTTTTAGACGAAAGATATTCAAACAAAAGAGAACAAATATTTGCCTATATTAAACGTTTCCTAAGTTTACCAACTATTCAAAATAAATCAGCTATTGCTATTTTAAATTTACTTGACAACATTAATGAAATAATTCGCTCTTTAGAAGTGTTGAATCAAAGCATTGATCATTTTGGAGACACTTTAATGACTTATTTAATTTTGCAAAAGTTATATCCTTCTACAAAATTGTGGTGGGAACATCAGCTAAAATGTAATGAGATTCCGAAACTTACGTCATTAATTGAATTCCTAAAGAACTGTGCAAGAACACTTCAAAACAGCAAATCAACAAATAGTAAGATACCTAAATCTCCTTCTCAGTATAAGAGTAATGTTTTGGTAACGTTGGGTTGTGGTTATTGCAAAGAAGATTGTCAAATTATTAGCCAAATGCTCGAAATTTTTAAATTTATCGGTTCAGCAAAAGAATAGACTTTGTAAAATCTAATCATTATTGTTTTAACTGTTTATCTAATATGCAATTTCTCAAAAGATGTAAGAGTTTAAATACATCTTAACATTGCTTTAAGAAGCATCACAGTATTTTGCATATTGTAAATAATTCAAAGAACAAAACTCAGTTAAACAGTATGTCTCCGCATACACAATTGATTCCTAAAAGTAATGAGTCAACCATGGATAGCTCCATCAACAGTTTGTGCCTCTCATTATGATTCGAATTCAAAAAGTAGTCAAACTAGTCACATTTTGTTGTGTACTGCATTGATAAAAGTTCAAAATTTTGAACAACAGTTTGTGAAGTGTAGATGTTTATGTGACACTGGATCTCAGAGATCATTTATTTCAAAAGACTATGTGATGAAATTAGGATTACGAGTGAAAGATAATTCCATTTCTGTGTCTTGTTTAGGAGAATTTAATACTGTGAGTAATGGTGAAGTCGATTTATTATTCACTTCTCATTTTAAAAGTGATATTCGAGTATCAACATCAGCGTTTGTATTGGATAAGGTGACAGGTAAAATATTCCCTACGTGTCTTTATCACCAGTTATCTTTGATAACTTCAGTGATTTAAAGTTAGCTGACCTATTATTTTACAAGTCACAACCAACTGACATTTTACTTGGTGTAAATGTGTTTCTGCATTTAATGACGGGAGAAATTGTCAAACGTAGTCCACATCTTCCTTTCGCGATTAATTCGAGGCTGGGATGGATAATTTCGGGTACTACAAATTATGAGTCACATATAACTGAACCAGTATATGTAAATCATGTGAATGCAAATACAAATGAATTAGTAAATTCTTTTTGGGAATTGGAAAAATTTCTAAATGTACAGCTTTAAAGATGAAGAAAAACGTTGTGAAGAACATTTTGAAACTTCTCATTTTAGAGATAAAACAGGCCCTTATTCAGTTGCATTACCATTCAAACATAATAGAGATGTGTTAGGTGATTCACGTGAAATGGCGTACAGAAGATTTCAGTATTTAGAGAAGAGACTGCTATCTATGCCAGAAATTTACAACCAGTATATTCAATTTATGAAAGAATATTTTTCACTGGGACATGTAGAAGTAGTGTCAAACACAGATCGTGAATTAGAGAATAAACACTATTATATACCACATCACTTTATATTGAAAGAATCTAGCTTAACAACAAAACTTAGAGTCGTCTTTGATGTGGTGCAAAAACAACCACAGGTGTTTCTTTAAATGATACATTAATGATAGGTCCTAAAACACAACATGATCTAATTTGTATTTTGTTAAGATTTAGACTTCATAATATTGCAATAACTGCTGATATTCGAATGATGTATAGACAAATAAGGGTTCACGAACAAGATCGAGATATTCAGAAAATATTGTGGAGAGACAGCCCAGATAAAGAAATACAAGTTTGTCTTTTAAATACTGTCACATATGGAACTGCAGCTGCTCCATATCTTGCAACCAAAGTTTTGAGTCAATTAGCGATTGATGAAGGCCTGAATTTTCCGAAGGCAAAGAGTGTAGTTTTAAGAGATTTTTACGTTGATGATGTACTAACTGGTGTTAAGGATAGTTCAGAAGGTATCGCTTTGATAAATGAATTGCAGCAATTGCTACAAAAGGGTAGCTTTGAGGTCCATAAATGGTCGACAAGTAAATCATCGTTATTAAATACTGTTGGTTTAATAAACACAGATAGTGACAATATTCATCTTGTAATAGAGGGTAAAACATTAAAAGTTCTGGGATTGGAATGGCATTCTGACAATGATGAATTCAAATGTAATTTCGCTGTAATAGATTATCAAGGTGTTGCGACTAAAAGGATTATTTTGTCATTTGTATCAAGGTTATTCGATCCGTTGGGGTGGATAGCGCCTTTTGTAATTCTCGCTAAAATGATCCTTCAGCAACTCTGGAAATTACATTTGTCATGGGATGACACTGTTCCAGAAGAGATTGATCAAAATGGAGAGGTTTATGTAAAGAAGTTAAAATTTTGAATTCCATAAGTGTACCTAGAAAAGTACTGTTACCTGATTATTTCCGATGTGAACCTCACGGATTTTGTGACGCGTCTGAAAAAGGCTACGCAGCAGCTATTTATGTCAAAACTTGTAACAACTCTAGCATTAGTGTTAAACTTGTAACAGCTAAAACTCGTGTAGCACCACTGAAACCTATCACAATTCCAAGACTAGAAATATGTGCAGCAGTATTGTTAGCAGGCTTGATTCAGGCTGTTCAAGCTGCATTAGTTATAAATTTTGATTCAGTGCACGCGTGGAGTGATTCACAAATCGTACTGTCATGGCTAAGGTCAGATCCCCAAAAGTGGCAAGTATTCGTATCCAACAGAGTTTCTGAAATACAAACCATTTTACCATCTGAGAATTGGAGTCATGTTGATGGAAAGGAAAATCCTGCTGATTGTGCTTCTCGTGAGTTATTTCCTGCAGAACTACTTTCTCATGAACTTTCTCATGAACTGTGATGGAATTGACCTCCTTGGTTAATGTGCAATGAAGTTCCTTTGTTTAAACTTATCCCTATCGATGAGAAAACACTACCAGAAGCACGTACAACAGTATCATTTGTAGTTTCTGAACCTGTACAGGAACTTACTGTTATATCAAAGATATCTTCCTTTCCGAAGTTACAACGCATATTTGCTAGGATATTAAGATTCATATCAAATTCAAGGGCAGCACGTCGGGAGAGAAATACGTCATTTTTATCTAGCAACGAAATTCGATCTGCAACACTGTGTATTATTCGAATAGTACAACGACTGAACTTCAGTAAAGAAATTCAGTGTTTGGAGATGGGAAAGGATTTCCCTAAAAATAGCAATCCATTTAGCTTGAGTTCATTTTTAGATGATAACAAAGTGTTACGAGTAGAAGGAAGATTGAAAAACGCTCATCTATCAAAAAAGGAAAAACATCCAATCTTATTGTCTTCAAAACACAATGTGACGGAAATCATAATTAGACACTTTCATGACAAATATCTACATGCAGCACCAGAATTTCTTCTATCTTTAATCAGACAGCAGTTTTGAATCATAGCTGCTAGATCTGTTATTCGGAAATTAGTAAAGACCTGTGTTACATGTTGCAAACATAGAGCTCAAACGGCAAGTCAAATAATGGCTGATCTACCAACATCTAGGGGAACACAATCGCGACCATTTCATAGAATTGGAATAGACTATTCAGGACCATTCATGATCAAACATCGCGCAGGACGTGGACAAAAATCTTTTAAATGCTACGTGTGCTTATTTGTGTGCTTTGTAGCCAAAGCAGTACATCTTGAAGTAGTAGAAGATCTCTCAACAAAGGCATTTTTAAGTGCATTGAAACGATTTATTTCAAGAAGAGGGAAGCCAAGTGAGATTTACAGCGACTGCGGTACGAACTTTAAAGGTGCAGAGAAGGAAATTAGAAAATGTTTTTTGCAGTGCAAGCAAAATCAAGAAATTAACGACTTTTTATCCTTAGAGGAAATAAAATGGACATTTAATCCACCTTCATCTCCTCATTTTGGTGGAATATGTGAATCAGCTGTAAAGTCAATGAAATTTCATCTCAAGAGAACTGTTGGTGATACTGTGCTGACATATCCTGAATTTCAAACTGTGATAACGCAAGATGATGCTTGTCTTAACTCTAGGCCGCTGTGTCCAATATCGTCTGACCCCAATGATTTAATTGCGTTAACACCTGGTCATTTCCTAGTAGTAACGTCTTTAACCACCATACCTGAGCAAGATCTGAGTTCTTTAAATCATCTTCACAGATGGCATGTGAGACAGTTCGTCTTTCAACAGTTTTGGAAAAGATGGAGTCGGGAATACCTATCGCAACTTCAGCAAAGAAAAAAGTGGCAAAAGAGTCAAAAGGATTTAGAAGTTAACGATTTGGTTCTAATCAAAGAAGACAATGTTCCACTTCTTAAATGGAGGTTAGGGAGAATAACTGTTGTTCATCCAGGCTCAGACCATAGAGTCAGAGTTGTTAGCATTAAAACTGGTCATGGTGTCATAAAACGACCAATCGTGAAACTGTGTCTTCTTCCAATAGACTACAAACTGTAAACTGCGTGACATCTAATGTTGTATTTTGTATTAGTTTATTTCATGTTTTATTAATAGTATTTTCATTACAGAATAAGACCTTTTAAAAGTCACCAATTGTTGAAATCCCCTGGGATTTCAACGGGAACCAGGATGTTTATGTGAGTATTGCGAGCTTATAAAATAAGATCGTTTGGTTTTTATTTGATGGCTCATCACTCCGCTCCAACCGGAAGTGTAAGGTAATTAATCTGTAATTTATCGTTTTGGAATGTTTCTCTTTAATACTTGTTGCGTGTGGCAACTAAACTAGTGTTGAATAGAACTTCGTTCTTGTGACAGCCGTGTGGAATGGCTCGCTATGTTGTAGTAATTTTCGCATTATTAGAATAAGTGTAATTAAATAAAAGTGAAAAATATACAGTCCAATTGCTCTTGTGTTTAATTTTGTGTACCAGCCGCGTGAAACTGTGTTAAGTAAGCAACAACGATTATGTTTAATTCACTGACCATATTTATTTGCCTCTTCTTGTCATAACAAGACTACGATGGGCTTGACGTAATTAGCACGATGTGCTAGTACGGTCTTGGTATCGAATTCCTTTTCTCCATCATAAAGAATTCTCTGATGGTTTTCCATTTTTGTTTCATTTTTATTTTCGAATTATTCAGAATTCCGTGAGATAGTTTTATAAAAATATGTCATGTAAATTTTACATTCGATACCGAAATTTTATTACGCGTCCATCTTTGTTGATACTGCAAACATCTATGTAATAATAAATTTCTTTCATAGTTGTAATTTTTTACTTCAGAAGCAGCACTTCTAACTATGACCCTCTAAAGCCACGGACTCGATTACTGTGAAAAAAAAGTCTAGTTCACTAATTTTATAAAATTTTCTAATTTGTGTTTGATACCTCACGATCATAAATGAAGACAGAATCATTAGGAAAAGTGCCGTAAAGGAACAGACTGTAGTATACCATAATCGACCAGAACCGCAAGTTCATATGCTGCAATTCAGATCCTAGAGATTAGCTGCTATTAAAAGTATGAAGCGAGTATCCTTGACAAACCTACGCAAAAATATCCCATGTGATTCAATGCGGAGTTTGGAAAGCACCGCATTAACATGCCATCTACTAGCCCTTTGTGTCGACTAAAGTTTGGCAATTTTGATTGAGGTTTACTCTCCCGATTGGTCTGTATGAAACGGTCTCATTATGTCGCAATTCGATTTCTGGGTTTCCTTTTTCATTCCACGGCAGAATAACACATTATAAAAGCACACATACACATATTTGTATTACACATGTATCATACGCATATTGAAATTTTGAGGACATGGTATCTTTTTGTTAACAAAAAGATATCACGTGATCAAAGTTTTCATATTCTGAAAGAATACCTAATTTGAAACTATTGATTTATTATCTTTGTGAAAACTTCCGGTCTCCTCGTATTTACTACCAATGGTCTTAAATTTAAATCAGCAATCTGCGACTAACGCCATTCAAGCTATAGTCATTTAAAATACGATTGGGCAGCACATGTGAAAGCACTCTAAAATTTTCAAGTTTATTTCAACTAGCATGTTATATTTATGTTAATTTTGTTCTTATTCCTTCTATTTCTTCCATTAGTCATTAATACAATGTAAATTGAATTTTAATATCTAATGCAGTCCTAAACTAGTGGGTAAAACTGCTAACGCACTAACTTACCTGGCTTACATAGAATGGCACATACTGTGTCTCGCAGTTTGAGTTGCGACACTGCCAAAATGCACTTTTGCATGTTTGTCATAACTACGCACGAGGAGAGCTAGGCGTCAGGCAGTTGGAACCCCATAGACTATTAGCCGGTGCAGTTGTATGTTTTAGGAGTATGAATCTTCAGTATGCAGGTTCTATCTCAGATGCCTAGAGGGAAGTGCCGTTAAAAATGAATTACAGTTGTCAGAATTAGAGGCAAGATATTGACTACAACTAGGTTCGAACAGAACGGTGAAACGTAAAGCATAGGAACAGCTGCGCTTCAATAGCAAATGTACCCAAATCATGTGATTTCTCACTTTGATTTGACTTGTCATCCCGTCTCAAGAATTGAAAACTCTGGATTACTGCCTCTGTGGTTTCCTGAAGAAAACAGGTCTTCGCGAATCTTTTACAGTCGATTGACGAACTGAAAGCTACCATCGGTGATGAAACACATGCTGTTCCACAAGGCATGCTAGGACTCGTCAAAGAAGCCTGTTCGCATTTTCCAGAATACTGCATATATGCAGAATTAAAGGGCATTATTTTCAAGATTTATTAATGCTTGTATTGTTTGTATAATAAATACAGACAATACAAGCATCACTTAGAATTTAATATACTATATTAAATTCATATGTGCACACTGTTATTTTACAACCGCTTAAAATTATTGCAAACACTCTCCAACTTTCTGTTGTAATTTTAATATGGTAGCTACAAAATATACCACTTTCTTTATCAGGTGAGTGAATATTTGTGAATTCCCCATTATGTGGGTCAGAGTTATTATCATATGAACATTAGCTCGTATTTTCATTTGAGTATTTCAGTTACAGAAAATTAACAAATAGCTATGTTCCGTTTTCATTGCTTTACAAAATACAGCTATAAAGGTACCTACATATTAACGCAACCCCTGTGGCGTAATCTGGCTATTTTTTATAGATGAAGACGCAAAGGTTACCGTCAGTTACATGCAAGATGGCGACAGCGATGTTTCCGAAGCAAAATCAACGTATCAAAACTAAATGCACTACAAAATGCAAAGCAATTTAAATGTAAATTTTAAATATTTAATAAAGATTATATGATACATTAAAAATAAAACACTTATATTTTTCGACATATTCTTCTATAATGTTTTGCGCTATCATTTTTCCCATAATGCGCAGTGTTCAGATTGTTTAAAAAAGAGAATTGCACGAATTGGTTGGCATCTCGCACAACCTTACGAGTGCAACCATGAAACAACGATGAAACTTGTAGGGATTTATATTTATTTTAATTACAATTTACTTTAAGTTATACTTTCTTTCCTATAAACCTTCATTCCCCTAATTATCAATGCCAGAATATTTAAATTTGGTAGCACGCATAAAGTAATGTAAATTCTACCTTGAGGAGAAAAGATTTAAATGCTGAGTTCTAGAGGGGAAAGTTAGAGAGTTTGGGCAAGTGCTGCATTTTTGTAGCATAAGCTTCTGTTCCTGCACTTATTGCTGGTTAACGTGGCTAACAACTATTACTTGGCTGCCATTAGTTCTCGACGCGGTTTTAGGTAACATGATTATCTGAATCCCGTAGAGTAATTCTACTACTTATTAATATCTTCGAATTTTCAGTTAGTTCTTGTTATTTGAGTTACCGTCCGAGTGAGGTTAGTAGTGTGTTTGGGGTAAGCTGATGCATTGTGAATTTTAGAGAGTTTAATAAAGGTACTTTTAACCATTCTCCTTTTTGGTTTCTACACGTACTTTAGCTGTCACATCAGAAGATAAACAAGTAGATCTCACAAACGTATAATTTGAGTCGGCTGTTTACCAAATGCGTTTCATCATTGCACTTAAATTATTCAACGTTATTTGCAATTAAATCTACTTCTATGTACCACTGTAATACAAACACTTTTTCCTTTCGTTCCAACTGCGCAATTAAAAAAAATAGCATCCGAAAACAGTCAGCACTTGATTCACAGAGAAGTATTCCACAGTCCGACTAACAATGATGAAAGCAAGGCTACGATATTGAAACCATTACCTAGCAAAGAAATAGCCAAATTTGGCGTGTACTCGGTACTTTGCTTTAGCCAATAGAAAGAATAATAGTATATGTCAAAATTCAACTGAAATGGAACAATTTATTTATCACATATATAAATATTATTATAGATATATTTTAAATTCTAATTATGTATTTATCCCAAAAATAGTCATTTGGCCTACTTACAAACTGGTCTTTATTCCTTTTATTTTAGGTCCTAATTTCATAATAATCGATTTAACAACAGATTCAAAAAACAATCTTTAGGAATTTTGAGGCTAAATAGTAAATTAATTTTTTCATTGTGCAGTAAATTCCACAAGTGGATATTTTCAAACTGAAATTTATGGCAAAATTATCACAATTTATCTTTAAAAACCGTTACAACTTGCATTAGAACAAAAAGAACGGATGAGAAAATGGCGACGTTGTTTGATTGAATGATTGCTACCAGCATGGTTGCCTGAAATATGGTAAGCGCATGGTTGCCAAAACTTGGCACATTCTGAAAATTTAGCGATTTTTACTGACGCTGTTACGGTAATATGAAAGTACATTTTAAAAAAATGTTTCAGTTATGTTTTACTTTTCTTCGTGTTCTTGAAATTTAGACTTACAGAAGTTCGAAGGCGTAAGTTCGTCAGAACAAGAAAAGGCAAACAGATATTGTCAAATAGTCAATCTGGTTTAACTGTGGAAAGTAATAAACCTAATGTATACGTACATTAGTGAATAAAATGAATTAAAGTATATACTTAAATTTATAACAGCACGACAAGATAGTCGAAAGAGAGGATTTTGCATCGAAATTTTGGATTCTGTTTGCGAATTAAAAAGTTAATTGGAAATTAAATTCAGTAAAGTGAATAATCTGTAACAACTAACGTTCCACGGCAGTTGTTTCCTGAAGTTTATAAAAGGGCGAGAATTCAGACGCACAAAGTGTATAAAAAGCATATTATTTAGATGCAATAATTATATAATAGTATTATATTAACAGCGAATTTATGCGTGCCAAAAAATGTAATACATAAGTAATTCACTAAACAGTTTTCTACGGCAGCAAATCATTCCATCATTCCAGACATAAATATTGAGGAAGTAAAAAGAAAATATCTGGAATAGATTTCGTTAAAGAATCTAGTCACGAATTTATAGCAAAATAGATACTGTGATTTTGGTAAGGAAAGGATATGAAGACAGTTCGCCTGCAGGGCTGAAAGAAAAAAATGATGAAAATTGCATCAGCACACGCGACATGCATTCTTTTCATTTTATGAGTTTGCTTCGGAAATAAAACTTCGCGTACAAAATACAAGGCATTCATCCCCGTCGATATTGTAATGCGTGACTGGAAAATTTTCATTTTGAGTTTTAATCAGGTTATGGGATTTCATTTTATATCACTTTTCATAATTTTGAGATACGTCATAAAATTTCCGAAAGTTTTAAATTATTTCTTTCATGTTCAAAGTTATAAATTTGCGCAACATTATATCATAATAATAAAGTTTTATTTCCAAGCTTCTCAGAGATTTTAACGAGTGGCTCAGGAAATATATTTTTCTCTCTCTCTCTCTATATATATATATATATATTACTTCTAGCACTCTATCGTATATTATAGCATAAACATCTCTATATATATATATATATATTACTTCTAGCACTCTATCGTATATTATAGCATAAACGCAGAAATTATAATATTACCAAGGGAAAGAAACAAGTTATCCATTCCGATATATTTAACTTTTAGCTTATACGGTAAATGCCATGAATACATTTACGTCCCCCATAAAATTTGCCGCATTTGCAAACACTTTTCTAGTACAAGTTTGCATTCAGATAGCAGTAGAAATAATTGACCATGGTGCATCGTCATCATAACCGTATATTATATTTATGTAGGGGCAAAGATCTCTTTTTCATTAGATGTGCAAAGAAGCCCGGATGGGTGTAAAAAAGTTATTTTTAATTAAAAATTAAAAATTTAATTAATTTTTTACATTAAAAAGTTATTTTTAATGGTCACTGATAAGCGATAATTATAGCGCATACAAACATAATAAAAATTCTTTAAAATTTAAAAATGCAGTACAGTAGCTTCAATGCATAAAATATTTATTGCCTGACTAAAGACATCAATGCGCCAAAGGCAATTATTTTTCGGGAGCACACATATATGTATGTCGTTAGCACTAGACGTGCTGTTAGTCTCGAAAATTATTTTTTGTCCGTATCACGTTTGTGTCCGACTCAAGTTGTAGAGACATTAGAGATTTTTGAAGCAGGAGTCATGAAAAATGAGGAATGTCCTGGCCGGAACTCGAACCACGGACCTCTCGAATGCCTGTCGAGCGTGCTGACCACTGCACCACGAAGCCATGCTAAGAAAGCAAGAGAAATACCTAATAGATTATTATTAAGAAAATGAAATAATGAAGAGTCTGTATATCTGTATGTTCTTTGCATTGTGGATAAACTACAGAGCATAAGGCCATCAGAAGCTTAATACACGTTAAGTCCTTCACACGAAAATGAGCAACTTGAAGCCCGAACCTTAAATTTCGATATTTTTTCTTTCATATTTTATGCAAATTTCATGAATTTTTTTATTGACAAACTCAGCAATCTAAAAGCGAGAAATGGCAACACTGCCTGAAATAAAAATTTTGATCTTCAGCGCGTAAGTCATTTATCATTCTTTAAAATGTAAGATATTTAATTACCTTTCATTATTAATTAAAAAATTCGGTTATTTGAAGCCAATTTGTTGCGC
>KK113245.1:301145-329580 GCA_000611955.2 Stegodyphus mimosarum
ATATATATATATATATATAGTAAATATATTTAACATTTTTACGCCAAAATTATTTAACTTTTTTACGAAATTAAGCTTGCTAGACTCATTAAAATCATTATATAATATTTTTAACTTTTATGGTATTTATTTTAGTCGCCTGGCTCTTCTATCGGCAAGTCCTTTAAAAAATAATACAGCGAATATAAAAAAGTATCGTAACACTAAACAAGCTATCAGCAATTCTTTGGATGCGCGAGTTTTAAATATTTTGTTATTTTACTGTGGAGTAAGTGCGAAGAAAGGGACATCAAAATGAAGTTAAAACTATAGATATAAAATAAAAGAAAGTGCAAAACTGTTTGGTAAGTCGCTTTCCAAAGAAAACATAATATTGCCATGATGAACTGAGAAAACCAGAAAAATATAATAGAATAAAATCTGAAAGGTTTCAGATTTTAACTTTAGCCCCAAAAAAGTTTGTTAAGGTTTTTTACGCTGTGAATAAGTTCGCATTCTACCAGTATGCTGTTGCACTCACTGCTGCTAACCCACTTTTTTTTTACTTTTAGCTTTCTTATTAATCATCGTTTTCTTTGCTATTATGCTACATAAAGTTCAACAACAAAATTATTAAACTTATAAAAGCTGCATAGCAGTATATGGTGAGGATTCCCGAATTAGTGTTAAGTATTGGGAAACATTTATGTACTTTTTTCAGTCTTTTCTCAGTTCATCTTATGAAAATTAAGTTTGCTTAGTAAGACTGTTAGCAATTGTTTTTCCTTTTTATTATTATATTTGTATGCGTTAAATCTATCACGATCTTCATACATACGTCATATAAAATTCAATTAAAATAGTATTTAAAAACAACATACCTTTAGAATGCTGGATAGAGTATTAGAGGTTTCTATATGTATTTTTATATTCGCTGTACCTATTCTTTAAAAGCAGCCGTTTGCGTAGTCAGCCTACTAAAATAGTTACAAAAACTAAAAAGTACATAGTGATTTTAATGAGGCCACCTAATGTAATTTCATAAAAATATTGAATATTTTTAATTAGATATGTCACGATTTTAATGCATGTTTATTTAAATCAATCACAATAAAAAGTAGAAAAAAATATTCTTAAGAACTATGTTTATTTCTTTTAAATCATTTAGTTTACTACTTAAAAACCTCGCAGATTAAATTTAAAAGCATCTTGGCTTTCTGAATGGCAAAACGCTGGCGCGTGGAAGATAAAAGCATTTTAATGCAGACGGCAGCTGCACATTGTTTCACAGAGCCGAGTTTGTTAACTAAAACTGGAAGATAAATAGCTTACATTTTTCCGAATAACAACAGTTTCTCGAGTTGGAGATAATATTTTTTCAATTTCGAACAGAGTTGCCACTACTCTCTTTGAAATTATTGAGTTTGTTAATCAAAAATACATTAAAGTGTTACAAATGGTGAATAACATAATAAAACAAATTCGATATTCATATTTGGACGTCCAGGTGCAAGTTCGGGAGAATGACTACCTTGTTGAAAACTTGATGGGTCTAGGTACCGTTGTTTTTCACAATGTGAGGATCATATGTACATACACGCAGATTCGGCATCATTTAATTTCTTTTTAAATAATATATGGAGATAGCATTTGATGCAACAATTTGAAATTGATTCTCTGCTTAGTGAAAATCACAAAATTCCTTTTCGAAAATGTTAGCTGCTTTTGGGCTAAAACGTTAAAGTTGCTCTGTTTAGACCTACATAAAGCCCGATCTTATAGACCCATTTCATTGAAACTTGACATATACGTTACAAGTACCATGGGGAAAATAAATCTGCAACAAATTTTAATAGTTCAAATTTCGACCAGCAGATAGCGCTTTTCATGCAACGTAGGTAGGACGTTACTCCAATTCGGAGCGTTTTGAAAAGCTAGTAATGAATGCTGTAAAATCATTCATCATTATTTCTTTAGAGTAAATAAATCGAGCTTTACTGAGCAATTGGTTTTATCAGAAAAGAATTTAGAAGAATAATTTTTCAACTGTACTGCGTGAATATTTACTTTTGAAATGATTAAGAAAAGGGCCTGTCTCGAGGCACCGTTTGAGAAAGATTATTATTAAATTCGAAAAGAACTGGGGATTTGTGTGTGCTATGAGGAAAAGGACAGGAAAGAATTTCAAGTGAAACTTTGGAAGAAGTCGTCCTTGCCGTCATCGAAAGAGCGTTCTTCTGGACTGGTATCAAGTGATTTTTCTATCTTCTGCTCAGCAGTACGAATGGTTACGTGATCCAGTGTAAAGTGGTATCCACAAAATATCCAAGTTTTCTGCAAGAGCAACATCCCGCAGAGCCAGACTAACGCACTGATTTTTAAGGCTTCTTTAGGCCAAAGTAGCCGTCGACAATGTCTGGCTTCGGAACATTTTGCGGCCGGGCTAGTCGCATTTTACTTTTGACAGAACAGCTTATACTCAAAACTGTTGCATATAGGTTACTTCAACATATAGGGTACGGTTGCATATATTAATGTTGTGTGTGAACGGTCTCGACAGCCTGAAGACATTACTATATGCCGTGGGTTTACTCCTGATTTCCTTTTTAGTCTCATTTCTTTAAGGAGATCGCTCCTCAAAGGTGTTGCATCACGGGTGCCCATTATTGCGAACTTCTTTTATTCCTGCCTCACAAGAATAAGAATAGTTAGAGACTACTCTCTTTATGAAAGATGGTGCACCACCTCTATATTGCCAGACCAATGAAGACACTGTTTCGGGCCCACTTTGGAGATGATTGGGTAATTTTCAGAGGTTTTCCGACTACCTAACGTCCTCGTTCGTCGGACTTTAATCCCTCTAACTTCTCGTTGTGGAGATTCTAAGATTGTGTTTGTGGAGAACTACGCCTGGAGCAAGCATAGCCGATCATGTTGTTATAATTGATCAATAATCCCTTTGCACCACTGTTAAACACGCTACAATCTGCTTTGAACGTGTGATTGAAGCAAATGGAATGTACCCTGAGCAAATGCTTTGATTACATAAAGATTTGTGTTTTTGTGTTCTTCATGCGCTCCCTTCTCATTTGGGGGTCGAATTTCGAAATTTGAACCGTTAATTTTTATTACAATTTTCTTTTCCGCATGGTCTTTATAATCAATATGCCAGGTTTCGATGAAATTGGTCTATCAAAATGGGCTCTACTTAGGTCTACATAGGGTAACCTTAATTATAATCACCCTGTAACATTTCCTACTTTATCTTTTTCATTCAACATTAAAGGTAACGTCATAATACTGAACACATTATATTATGGAAAGTAAAGCATTTTCGTAGGGATGGTCTGCATAGACCATTTTGGTATATACCATTTCTATTACAAAGTTATATTCTCTTCTTTATACATGTAATATGGAACTTACGTTATGGAAATTGAACCGTTCTAATGGGGCTTCTTTTATTGGTTCTTTTTCGAATATTAACTAGATGAATAAAAAAACATACTTTTTATGATAAGATTAAAAGTGAAGTAGAGGAACACACGATACCTTAATAACGATCTTATTCAACTATCAAATAGCATGCTCCTATCAAATTCTTTAACAAAATTAAAGAGTTAAGAGCCCTTTTTCAGTATACGTATTGTGCCCTTATTTTATTTTTAATATCTCTACATGTTTCCATTCACGACATTTAGATAGTAATCATTGAGTTTTATTTCAGAGTATAAAGTAATATCCCTGCCGCCCAGACGGTATAGTGGTTAGAGAAGTCTACTACAGTATCGAAAGGCCTGGTTTTGAATCCTGGGTAAGACATGGATGTTTGTAAATGTATAGTGTCGGTGCGGCATGGCGGCACTTTAAATATGCGGCGAGCCGCAAGTCCTCTCCTATGGATTGGAGGGGGATCAGAGAGGTGGGAGATTTTCTGATCCCTCCCGGGGTGCTCTTCCTCAAAATTGGGGGTTGGGAAATAGAAGTTAAACTCTCTTCGGCGTAGGCTCTGGCAACCATTGTTCCACGTGGTATGGACAAGACAACAGCAACAACACGTAATATCCATAATTCTTCATTTTTATACAGTTTGTAGAGGCATTAGGTTATTACGAAGCAGGAGACATGAAAAATGAGCAAAGCCTTCGCCGGGAATCGAACCACGGACCTCTCGGTTACGCGTCGAGCATGCAGACCACTACACCACGAAGGCATGCGAAGAAGGCGGGAGAAATACCCTATATACTTCTCCTTTTAAAGGGCGACTGGGGTTTTGGGGACCCAATCGCCAAATCGCGGTGGTGGAGAATCATCATCCACCACCTTTTTAGTTCGGGCGCCAATGTAGAGACATTAGGATTATTTCGAAGCAGGAGACATGAAAAATGAGCAACGCCTTCGCCGGGAATCGAACCACGGACTTCTCGGTTACGCGTCGAGCATGCAGACCACTAAACCACGAAGGTATGCGAAGAAGGCGGGAGAAATACCCTTTAAGTTTTTATCTTCTTTAAAATAGTATGCGTGCATACTAAACTGCTATAAACAGTTAATCAAATTACTGTTTACGGCTTCGGGCTTTGAAAGAGCATTTTTTTTGGGTGTGTGATGTTTTTATATATTTCTATATTTTAATATTTTATTCCATTTTTAGATTTACTTTTTTATTTAGTCTTATTACTTTTGGGAAGTTTCGATCGAAAAAAAACATATTTTAAGAGCAGGATTTAATTAAAGTAAAAAAAAATCCGAACAATAAGGAATTAAGAAGAAAGCAAGCGAACAAAAAAATAATAATAATTGAAGAAATAAATCCGCATACATTTAAAGTCACTACACATAGAAAGTGAAAATCAGTATTTCGCTTTAAGGCAGGAATGTGTGAGTTTAATAGATAAGGAAAGAATATAATTAATTTTTTAAGTCACACAACTTTTATAAAAGATTTTCAAACAATTTATAGAGAAATTAGAAAGCTTCCTTTCTTATTGAATGATCCCTTTCCTATTCAGTTAGTTTTTGATTTTAATCAATTCACACAAAATTTATATTTTTATAAAACTAGAAGAAAGTTTTTATTTAAAACGAAGTTTTATTTTTATGGAGTTTACGGGAGGTATAGTTCTTTCTCCTTAGATTTTAAGAAGCATACTATGGGATTTACGGACTTAAGTTTTTACGGCATAAACATTAAAAAATATATACTATATGTCTACACATTTATAAATATCTTTTGAGATAGTATCTTAAAATGCAATGAATGCTAACGAACAGTCACTCACGTGGATAAATGAAGGAATTCTCTCAGCTATACTTTGCGCGATTAAACGCAGCGGTTACAACAATTGAAGAACACTATTCGGAATCATAGGGTATTTTGTACGTATCTCCTACAGACATTAGTTTTCTTGAAGCAGGCAACTGGGAAGACGAGCAAGACCCACTCAACTAAATCCAGATGGTGACGAATTATCGTTCGTTACATTTTTATGTGGACATAGCTACTTAAATTTTAGGCTTTTTGAAAAGGAAATGCGGCATAGCTAATTCTCCGGGATTCGAGCTTATGTGTCTTTTAACCGCTAATTGTGCTAATACTTACACTGACATGATGCTTTGAGGAAGCCAATAATACCTCAGAATCTACTAACAGCTCAATTACTAGTCTCAACTGTGATTATTAAAGCTGTAAAAAACACAAAGCTGTTATTTGCATTTCCTAAAAAATATTAAAAATGTGGATAATGATTCTTCTCCTTAAAGATGATAATTTCTCATAGTGCAAATATAAACATGCTTTTAATTTGTGATTTGTATTACGTTCATAACTTTTGTTCGAACATCACGTAATAATTCTAATTTCCAAAAAATTGCTTAAAAAAGTTTCTCCACTTTTTTAAACCTGTTGCAGTTAATATATCGAGCGCTGCCTAAATTAACTAAATATATCTAACTAGCGTGTAGAGACATTAGGTATTTTTTGAAAGCAGGAGAGATGCAAAATGAGCAATGCCCTCGCCGGGACTCGAACCGCGGACCTCTCGAATGACACTACATCACAAATGCAAGCTAAGAAGCGGGAGAAGTGCTTTATAAGCTTTATAAGCTGTATTTTAATTAACATGTTGTTATTTTGATTCTTTCCTGCATTTCTATTTCATCTACTGCACCAGAATAAGTAAATTAAGAGCATTTTAAATAAAACCAGTATTTAAGAGAAAAAATAATTATTATTTAAGAGAAACGTCTTTGCAACATCAGTTTGCTGTGGTGAAACTTCTCTTTTATAACCCGTATTTTGTACTATTTGCATTTGATTGAAAATTACATTTTTATTCATGCAATAGCGAAACTAGGTTGTTTGGCCTTTTAAGTACTTTGAATCATACATCGCTATCTAACCTGAGAGAAGAGTAAATTATTTTTGTTAAATATTTTATTTCTGCATCGTTCGGCTGAAGTTCAAACAAATACTTTAATTGTTTTAGATTGATGCGTTTACTTAGTGTTCTGATATGAAATGGTAAAGACGAGACGAAAACTCTTAGAGAAATGCTAGATTATAGCTTAGTTAAGAGGTAAATTTAATTAATTTTTTCTTTATAATCAAACTAAGTTTAACGTATTTAATTTTAAGTTACTTTCCTATAAGCTTTCATTCTCCCAATTGTCAGTGCCAGAATACTTAAATTTGGTAGCACGCGTAAGAAATGCAAATTCTACCAGTGGAAGAATAAGTTAAATATCAACGTTCCAGTAGAAAAAGAGAGAGTCCAGGAAATTGCCGTGCGTGCTTATACGCAAACTTCTGTTTAGCAGTTACTGCTGGTTTGACGTGGCTTAAGCGCTATTGTCTTGCTACCACTAGACTCATCTACACGCTGTAGGCTACAGGATTATATGAGCCCTGTAGTGTAATTCTACTATTTGTGAACATCTTGAATTCTTAACTTTGATTCTACTGTTTCAGTTACCGCCCAAATTGAGGCGCAGTATGTTAGCGTCAAGTTGGCGCATTGTAAATAAGTTAAAGAGCTAGGGCAGTTTTAACCCTTAATCAGTGCAATCACTATTTCTCAAGATTCTACACAACAGAAGGACGGTAGAACTTTACAAACGTTTTAGCTTCAGTACGTAAAATGAGGGTGATAATCTTGACTGTGATTTAAAAATGCAGATCACCACTCCCACTTATTCCAACAAAAGTATATTATTCTTATGTTGTGAAGTATTTAGTTCTTATCTTAAGAAATTATTACGTTTAGCTCTCATTGGAACGTAACAGTATTGCAACAGCTGCTTTCAAAAAAGATTAGAATTTATTCTTACCTTCAAGAGAACAAACAAGAAATTTTCTGTCACTTAAGCAATGTGTTGTGAATAAAGTAGATATGTGGTAAAACAATAATGATTCTAAGTTCAGAAGCATAAAGAACTGATTCTGTTGAGCTCCTGATGTCACTATAGAGACATCAGCTGTTTGAAAGAAGATTTCTTGCAGTTTTGAGTTTTTTCTCATAACATATTTTTCTCTTCTTTCTGCATGTTCTTTGTCGTGTAACGGTAGCACACTCGAAGCGTATTCGAGAGATCCAGGTTCGAGTCCCGGCAAGAGCTTTGCACATTTTTCGTACCTCCTGCTTCTAAATAGCCTAATGACTTTACAACTATTTGCGCAACTTTTTACTGTCAGTTTTCTAATTCTACCTGAAAAAAATCGCGAAGAAAAACTGAAAGCACGCGAGTAAGTACGAGCATCAAAATAAACTCAACTGCGTTCTTACCAGGAATCGCATTTGTTTCTTCAGATGACGGGACTGAAATGCTGATCTCTACATTAAAAGAGTACATGGAAAAGACGACATAATTCTTTTCATCTCCTATTAGTTAAAATACAATACCCAATTTATCAATACATATACACAGTCCAGTCACATTAATGTGACCATCTGTCAAAAGCCAGAATAACCACCTTTCGCAGAGCGGACTGCTGCGAGACGTGCAGGAAGAGAGTCACATAGGTCCCTGAAGAGGTTCTCTGGGATGTTGAGCCATGCCGACTCTAATGCCGTGGCCAGCTGCGCTAGATTACGCGGTTGAGGATCCATGGCGCGAACAACTCGATCGAGATGGTCCCACAGATGCTCGATTGGGTTTAAGTCAGGTGAGTTTGCTGGCCAGGGGAGGACGGTAAACTCATCCTGGTGCTCTTCGAACCACGCACGTACACTGGCAGCTGTATGGCACCTCGCATTGTCCTGCTGGAAGATGCCATCATCCTGAGGAAAAACAATGCGCATGTAGGGGTGAACATGGTCCGCAAGGACAGATGCGTACTTGTATTGATCCATTGTGCCTTCCACAATGATCAGTGAACCTAGAGAATGCCAGGAAAACATTCCCCAGACCATAATGCTCCCGCCTCCAGCTTGGACCGTTCCGGCAATGGTTGCAGGGTGGTTCCTTTCAGAGGTTTCACGCCTTATACGCCAACGTCCATCTGTCCGATGGAGCATAAAACGCGATTCATCCGAAAACGCAACCTGTCGCCACTCAGTGGACGTCCAGCTGCTGTACTGGCGTGCAAATTCTAGCCTTCGCCGTCGATGAACAGCAGTCAGCATAGGTGCACGAACCAGGCGTCTGCTTCGGAGGCCCAGACGCAGCAATGTTCGCTGAATAGTACTTTGGGAGACACTTTTGGTAGCCCCTTGGTTCATTTTGGTGGTCAGTTGCTCAACGGTAGCCCGTCTATCTGCCCGAACGCATCTCCGCAACCGTCGTTCGCCTCTGTCATCTATGGCCCGTGGTGCACCACATTTGCCACGTCGCTGATTTTGGACAGTCCCATTTTGCCATGCACGGTACACTTTTACCACGGCGGCACGCGAACAGTTCACAAACTCAGCCGTTTCGGAAATGCTTCCACCCTTGGCCCGAAAGCCAATGATCATGCCCTTTTGGAAGTCGGATAAATCGCTTCGTTTCTGCATTACGCCAACGATTGAAATGTTTTCCGAAGCCCTCACACACCCTTTATATACGCTCAACTGTACTGTGCTGCCACCTGCCATCCGTGATTGGTTATTTAACTCTGACATGGAAAGTACGTGGTGGTCACATTAATGTGACTGGACTGTGTAGTAAATTCTTTTACACTACTTTTATTTCGAGAGGCCCTGAAGATTTATTAGCAATTTGTATGGAATATTTTGAAAATCAGTTATTAAGCCCAGAGAAACTAATCTTGGTCTAAAAACATGTAGCAAAAATTCTCAACAAGAACACCTTTAATTCCTTACGTAATTCCTTAATAATTAATAATTGTTCCTTCCTTTAATTAGGTATTTTGTGAAAGCAGGGGATGTGAAAAATGAGCAATGCCCTCGCCGGGACTGGAACCTCGGACCGCTCGAATACGTGCCGAATGTGCTGACCATTACACCACGAAGGCATGCTAAGACGGCGGGAGAAATACCTTGCATACTCCCCTTTTTAAAGGGCAACTGGAGATTAGGGAACCCAATCGCCAAATCCTGGTGGTGGAGAATCATCATCCACCACATTTTTTAGTTCGGGCGTCACTGTAGGAGCATTAGTTTATTTAGAAACATGAGAGATGATAAATGAACAATACCCTCACCGGGACTCGAACTGCGAACCTGTCGAATACCCGCCGAGCGTGCAGACCACTACACCACGAAGACATGGTAAGAAGGTGGGAGAAATACCTTATATCGTTATTTCTCCGCCATCTGGTAATACATTGGAAAATGAACTAAGCACTGTTTTCGAATACTGGCAGACAGGTTGGCTGCATGATCATTTTCATAGTTTTATCCGTATATAGCGTTTATACTATCCAGTTAAGCATAGATTTTAAACTTTTGAAAAGTACATTAGGGCTATCTACCTCCTTGAAAGGAAGCATTCGAGGAGAATATTCTAAAGTAAACAGGTGGGTAATTACGTCACACCTGGGACTATGAATGAAGACGTCTGTGCTGCTATTCTGTTCACCAACGTTTGAACCCTGGTTGAGCCACTCATATTCAAAGGTCTTAACCGCTGGGCTATTTGTGGGTCATCAGTTTATGCTTAGTAAATCCTTCGCAATGTTATATTTGCTTTTAGGCAAATAGTTTTCGAGTACTTTGTTGTAATCGATTAAACAAACGAACATTATATCTGTCCCATCTAGATGTTGACAGTAAGGAAAGGTAGTCTTAATAACCTGGAAACAGATCTGCTGAAAACAGATCTGCTGAAAAAAAATTATCTTGTGGCACAAATCCCTTGAAAAATGTTACGAGATAACTGACATATGATTTTGCTTATTCTTTTGATTATTTTTTTATCTTCTTCTCTGACGTACCGAACTCTTATTTGCTTTCCCTATCGTTTTCTCTTATATTTTAATGTACTGAGCTCTGGTTGATCCGGAAATATTATAAAACATTATTTGTTAATTCGCATTGCATTATATTAATAATTCATAACAGCTATTCTAAAAATTACATAGGAAAATATTTTTAGTCGGTGTGAGTGAATTCTCTTGTCTCCCCCCCATAATGAAACAAAAGGATTTTCTAACAGTCCCCCCCACTTTAAATGTCTATTCACGAAAAATATGTCCTATGTGCTATGCACATTTAGCAATTTAAAATGTAATTTCAAGAAGAATTATAAAATTTAGCTTTTGCTCGCTGATAAGTAATATATTTGTGTAGTTCTCTGCTATAAAGGCCATACAGGTGAATTCAGTGGACATTTAATATAATTTTTATGTATAAACAACGGAATATTTTTTTACTGCCAGTAAATAATTTGCTAATAGTGTTAAAACTGCGCTTCAAAAATGTGCTTGTCTGAAATATCAAATTATAGATATTTCCTTGTTTAAAAATACTTCCAGTTGCGTTACTTGGTAAAATCGTGTGTTTTATAGTGTCCGTATCATTCACATCTAAATGCTGAAAGAATTTCCATTCATTTGCAAGTATCAGACATATTTAATATAATAATTAGCTTAACTAACTTTTAAATGATATTTGAAATACATTAAAAATGATTTCTATTTAAAATGGCAGTAAATAAATTTATAACTGTTGAATTTTTTATAATACTACCTGCAACACATGCAGTGCACGCATGAATAAATTGCGAAATATATTTACCGGAAATATGTTTATGAAATAATTGCGAAATATGTTTACCGAATCATTGAAGAATTTTTGCATGTATTTGTTTCATATCTCTTAAGTAATTAATCCACAAATGCATTTACCGAAATGGAATTCATTATTGTTTCGAAATATTCGCATAATAATTTCGCAGTGCTTTAAGTCAAAATATCTAACCACTTAAACCCCATTTTAAATTTTTTATCGTTAGTTCTTGAAGTTAATAATATTTAATAGAAAAACCACTTAAAATTTACATGCCACGGGCATCGAAAATTACATAAAGACGACTGTTATTACCATTGATTCCAAAGCCTAAAAACGCATTACCAGATCAAATTTCCATTTGTCGCTCAGCAACGCAGTTCTTGCGAAACCAGTTTTAGTGATATTCTATTTTTTACAAGTCTAACATGAGTTACTAAATGCAGAATGCACGCAAACAGCCTCAGACTCAGACTCGGGGATTATGCTGCATATGAAATCGAAGAGTGGTGGTCAATTAAAATATTTCGTAAACATTTTCAATGATTCGGGTCTCAGGATTTACTCTACATTGAAGTATTGATCTGAAAGATCCATATCACGTTCACATGCGCTTCCCAACGTTTAAACCATCGGTAAGCATAACCTAATGGGTTGCGCAAGTAGTAATATGTCGAGCCTGAGTTTCACAGAGAGAAATGGAGCAGGAAGCCCGGGCCTCTATTTTAAAGGAGCTTACAGATCCTCTTACAGCATTCGAAATGCGTAAAATATTATGTAGGTTTTCAAGTCCGGGTTACAAAAATGTAAAATTAGAAACAGAAATACTGTTCTTCTAATTTACGTTTTTTAAGCCTTTCTTCAAAAATCACGAATTGGGACTTTGAAATTTTTGTGAAATACACTACAATTATAAATTACGAAATTATGCTTTGTAACAAGTAAATTACGTGATTTTGTAGACAAGTGCAAAATTAAGTTTTTAACATGGTTAGGCCGCTGACAAATAAAAAAAAGATTTTTTATTTTTGGGAAAAAACTGAATTTTTTAATTCTTGAATATTATTCATCTACTTGATTGTTTAATTGCTAAACAACTGAAACGCAACCATTTGGTCATGTATATGCAATTTAAATTAGATTTGTCATAAAACCACTAAGGATTACCCTATTTTTCAGATTCTTTCAACCAAAGCAAGATCCTAGACTTTACTTTAAAATGAATAAGTTTATATTTTATCAACACAATGTAAACTGTAAACGTGAAATCAAATTGATCAAAAAGTGAAATTTAATTATAATTCTTATGAATACTACAAATATGAATAAAAAATATTACATTAAAAAACCATTTAGTGAAATAAGTTATATGAAGGATGCTTTTACATGAAATTAAGTTTATTAATGTAATCTTATTTAACTTACATCTTTCTCTCTGCCTATTTTAGTTACGAGGTTCGCTCAATCCAGAATTGTTGTACATTTCAGTGGCAAGGAGCTTTACTATAAAGTTGGAAGCATTTCGAGTAGCAATGTGAGAAAGATTTAAGCTATTTAGCCTTATTCTACCTCGGCAAGTGAAGTCTGTAAGGGATTTCAACGCCGGTCTTGATTTGAATGTTGTAGATTGAAGACAGATTCAGATTTGGTAACGGGTACGTGTGGATTTAATATTGCGGTCTAGGTGAAGCTTGTAGACTCTCTTCAGGTTAGATAAAATTTTGAATTTATAGCAGCTGGGAACAGACTCTTGTGCTTAAATATGCTCCAATTGGCTAATAGCTCTATGTTTGTGCATGTTTAAGTAAACCTCTTACAAATGATGAGGTGAAATAAATTTAATGTGATTTTATTTCTCGCTTTGTCTGTTTAGAATTAAAAAGTCATGTGGTAATAATTCACTTCTAGGGCACGTACATAATATCTTATTTTTTCGAAAGCGAGCTCGTTACGTTACTTGTGCTCACAACAGGTGCAGAGCAGTAGAGAAGTTATGCCAAACTCTTAGCCCACAGATCGCCCTCTTCACTCCGAACAAATTAACAAAAATATATAATAATTATTATTATAATACATAAACAAAACGGGAATTAACCTGAATATCGGAGTATATACACAAACATGGAGGTTAAAAAAGACTCTGGAAAGTATCTTTTACAAAACTAAGTTCTCAACCGATGTTAAAATGAATGCCAGACCATTTAAAAATGGAACTTATAGAAATTCAATGCACCTCTACAGCAAAGATTCAATGAAGTGGGAATCTCCGAATTTTAGAAACAGATACCTGCGCGATTCTCAGGAAGTCGCAAATCTGCATCGTGCTTAAATTTCATCTCTGGTAGTATGTATCAGTGTGCAAAACATTTCTCACAAAATCGCTCGGTCGAACAGCATGCAATGAAGTTTTGCTAAATCTGTCAAATAATAATAATAATAATAATATAATCTCTAAAATTTCGTGTACTCTATCATAAGCTTCAAAGTTTAGAAGAGAGGGCTGGTATCCTGAGTCTCTTTTCATTATTTTGTGGCTTTATTTTTCTTACAGATTAGTACGTGTCTTATACAGATATTAAATTAGATTATATAGGAATAGATAGATAAATAAAAAATCAGGTTATTACGCCTCTAAATTTAAATCACGAATTGATCCAAAATAAAGTCAACCCAAAATAAGTGAAGTCTACCATATCCAGTTTAGTTTATCTTGGATCATCTTCTACGGCCTTATAATAAAGTTTATAAGGTAACCGCATGAATTGTAAGTCTTCATAGGTATACATCATATCACATATGCGTGTATACGTATACTTACAATTTATGCATTCACCGTGAATTTTAAGATCATACACATTGTCAGGTATTAACACGCACACGTTCCTCACGTACTATCTCGATGTTTCTTACTCGATTTATCTGATAACATTTAGTAGATAATATGAATCATTGTTGTCCACCAGTCTCCGAAAAGTGGAAGTAATTCTTAATTTCTTTACAGCGGTACCTGGAAGTTAAAATAAATCCATCCTTGAGTTGTTTCAATTTCTGTTGTAACTAAATTGTGTTCAGGCACTGATATGTTTAGACAAGAAGATTGTTCTTCTGGTAGTCTATGCCGTTTGATGTATATAGTACTATTCATATGAAGTCAAACTGAATTTTGTGAGTTTAATACCACAAATCTAAAAGATCAAGAATATAAAGGATTTTATTCCGAATTCCCCATTTAGAATATCCTCTGTACAATTAACAGTACATAAGATACAACACAATCTTACCTCTGAAACCATGATTACAGAACTGAAAAAAGACTATTCTTAACAAATTGAAACAGCAACAAAAAATAATGTATAAAGTATTGTACTAAGCTTTGTATGCGCAGACGCCACATTTCCAGTTGAAATTAACTATGCAACAGGCTTCATGCAAATTGAAAATCCTTTTCACTAGCATCAAGAAAATTATTTTTACTTTGAGAGTTTTCTGAATCGGAGAGTTGCCTAGGAAACGGTGAAGAAACAAGTTAGTTTCGTTTGTTGATAGATGTTCCTGCATGAAGCTCTTCGTGGAAATTCCTCTTTATTTGGACTCCAAACCAGAATCGAAACTATACATTTGTATTTTTGTTTATTGCTTCCGAACGCTGTTTCTCCATAGTTCTCCGTTTCTTGGGCAGAAAATTTGGATAGTATTTGCATTTCTGCATGAAGTGTATCAAGGAATGAAGAATAGTTGGAATTTTATAACGTTTAAAAGTAAGAAAGTAGTACAAAGTATCTGTTTACCTCGGAGAAGGTATTCGAGAATTTCCATGGTAAAGGCAAGTACAATGGTGTCTTAGTATACATCGTTTTGGAATACATCTAACTTAGTATACGTCCTGTTTGGATACGAAGGCATACATATCTTTGGCATGCGATATTTGTTTTCAATACGACTCGAATTCGATGAATCACGAAGTTTTGCTTACTTCTTTTGTAGCAACGCTACTATGCCGCCCATGAGCATTATTACGCCTGTTGCTACAGTTCAGCACAAAGTCCATGCTATAACTTTGAATTTCATATGATGTTTTTATTTTTTCGCGAAAACATTCTGTTAATTCGTTAACAGACAGTTTTAAGGAAATTACTAAATAGAATCAAGCAACGAAGAAAATAGTTAGGATCACATCACCATGCAAGTAAAAGAAGGGAATGTATAAGATAGAATGCGTACTAGAGATTTGGCTATTGCATGCCGCATGCTGAGAAAAATCGTGTAGATGAGTGAAAACCAAAGATGCTATTAAATTGGCTAACATTACGAAGGAGATTAAATCGATTACCAAACAAAGAACAGAGACATTAGAGCATGCTTAGAAATTGCTTTTGATCTGGATAGGAGAAAGCATTTGTCTACAGTATTTCATTCATGTTTAGTATACATTTTACCCCCACTGCATTTGTCTTTTAATATTAAATAGAGTTGTTATAATAACACAGAACTTATTTACAAGAACGGATTCTCTTTATTTCTTACTGGAAAAGTTCATTTGGTATATGTTCAATCTGGTATGAATCCAAAGATCTTGAGTGGCTTACTGACGTATACAGAGGTAGCGGTGTAATTCGTATTTCTAAAAATCTTACATTCAATGGAAAGTTACAAATAACGTAAAAGGATCTTAGCATCAAACTAAGTAATACACAGGATTTATATTTTAAAGAAATTTTCGACTTCCCTATTGCGTATTCTTGTTGTGTAAACGATTGTGATAACTAGCTAATAAGTTAAAAATCTTGATTCGATTTGCGTTGCGGATACAGATGATTTCTTACGTTTCGTAGCAAGCAAAACAACATAAATATCCTCACAGTGGCGCCCGAATTAAAGATATGGTGGAGGATATCGTATTGTGACTTGAATTTAGTGGATCAGTCCTTGTGCATCTACCTAATCACTTTTTATGTGAGAAAGAATATGCACAATTTTGCCATCCAACCACGCATGCTCTCGTAATGCATGTGGTTAGGATGTCTAGTTAGCCACTTTAAAATACATGGCTCGAATCCTGATGAGAACACAGGTAATATTTTACATTTTTGCGTTGATCAGCAAAATAAATCTTCATAAATTTATTCTGCTTCAATTTCATTAATCGTATTTTGCTCAATTTTAAGGGGAAAAAAGTCGTGCCATGATGACTGCTCAAAGAGAGAATTGAGAATTGAATCAGACAGAAAAGATAATTGTAATGACTTTCAGATATATTTTATTCACAATTTAAGTTCCAAAATACAATACCTATAAAAAAGTTATTCCTTTCGTGTTCTTATATGCTTTGTTGGCAGCACATCCAATTATCAACTGGAAAGTCTGACATTCGACTCCCAGCAGATGCAATGGATATTTTTTGCTTTTTCGTCGTAAAAATCTAATATACTCTACAATGGCACCCCAATAAAACGTCTTCGGTAATCGTAACCTTCTTGACTGCGTGATGCTTACTTTAGAAACTTCCCAGTTCGCTCCGTGATTTCAGGGCAGCTCGGTTGGATGTTGAGAGTTTAACCATTCTTTTCATGTTTCTTTGTCATGTGCTAGTTAGCACATCGAGCTGAAAACAGGAATGTCTTATGCAGCCTTTTCAGTAAGAACAATTCTCCCCTTTCCATGTGTTCTGCAGCAAAGAAACCTAAAGTGTTTTATAAATTGATCAACAATCATTTTGTTACAAAAAATTACTTCCGTGATTCTTACACATTTTGGGAAACTGATTTCGGTAGTCAGAATTCCTTAATAGGAAACCCATTTTGAAAAGTGAATTTTCTACTGACGTCATCGTTCTGTTTTAGAGGTAAATTAAGATACCATTTGTTTTCTCAGAGTTTTAAAATTTAAATATCTTAGTTTCTTCCTGTTTCGTTATTGTTTTCCTCACAGCTGGTGCTTTCCTCCAACCATTTATTTACATATAAAAGTTTAGTGGATCCTCTCACCAATGCAAAAACATTTTTGCTTTTGAAGAAGAGGGACCTGGATCTTATCGCCTTCGAAACTTATAGACATTTAGGCAAAATCTGGGCCAGTTTAAAGTTCTTTTTCTCCTAATTTGAAACAGTTTAAATCACTGGTCTTAAAATTGCTCGCCGGCTGAATACATGACTTACGGTAGTTAACTGGCTAGAATGTTTTTAAAAAAATAAAAAGGTATTTTTTAACAAAATAAATTTTCACAAATAAGTATTTTTTACAATATATTTATTAAAATGTACATAAACAGTAATAGTAATAACGCAAAGATACCGTTTATACTTGTTTACTGTCTGAAATCTAGAAGCTAGTGTTTGCAAGAAATTTCTTTAGGTTAAATAGTGTAATTATCGATAGCTGTGTAGAGACATTAGGATTTTTTGAAGCAGGAGTCATGAAAAATAAGCAATGCCTTCGCCGGAAATCGAACCACAGACCTCTCGGTTACGCGTCGAACGTGCTGACCACTACACTAGGAAGGCATGAGAAGAAGGTGGGAGAAATACCTTATAGCTGAATATTAAATTTTCAGACAGACATTCATTCAAATAATTCTAAATTAATGAATTATCCACTAAATAGTTATTTTAAATTAAGAAAAAATAAACAAAGAAAGGAAATTTCCCAAGCGGGACAATACTTGAGAATAAACAATAACAACCAGGTCTCTTTTTTATTTATTAAATTCTTTTTCGATGCGTACAGAAAAAAATTTATTTATCTGTTTGTAAATTATTATAAACATCTTTATTTCTTATTAAAACTTTCAGCTGTGACACTTCAAGGCGATTCTACGTTTCATAAAGTTCGTAACCTTGGAAAAAAGTACAAGAATCTATCTTCGTCGCGAATTGTAGATGCTCATCGGTCAATCTGATCCATGTGTTATTAATTTTCAACTACGCAAAGCTGTTCACAAGTAAGGTACTCCCAAACAAAGCAATTATTCTTATTGCAAGATTTTTATAACTGAGAGTATTTATCCTTGGACAAATGAGAGTAAAGGTTAATCAAATCTGTATTTTCAAATCTTTGAATAAGATTTATCACACTTTATGGAACGTTACTTTCATACGTTTTTTGGTAATGAAAATAATGTTAAATTGGACTCCCAAGTAATTTAAATCTGAAACGTTTTCTTAAAATTCTTACCATAATTCTAATTCATTTAGGAAAGATGTATTCTCGAGCTGTGCTCGACTTTTTCAACTCTCATGTGTACTGTTATCAAGAGTTTGATCTACATTTTCCTACTTGCTACTTTAATTTACTAAATGGTCAAGGGGAAATGTTAAAGCAATGTTAAAGAATGTTAAAGCAAAATAATAAAAAGAATACTATCTCGCGAAATAATCTCTCAAACGTGAGTAGTTTTTGTTTTCCATAAAAATTAGGATTAATTACATTATAAAGTACAGCTGCTGATATATTATTGCAAAATAAATTAAAGCAATAAATCAAATTAAAAGAGTGGCATATCATATTGTTAGTATGAATTATTTATTATTTTAAATACTTTAAAAAGGCTGCGGTATTAGAAAGATGAATTTAAGCTCTTTTTCTATACACATGGCATTAATTACTGAAAACAACAACGTACCAGGAAAGATAAACAAAACTCTTTTGCTACAAGACTGACTACGTATATTAAAACTGGCACTTTTCCAGACTGCATGGATGATTAATGCTGTAGTACGAAGCAAGAATGACAGGTACTGTGAGATAACATTACATAAAAAGTTGACGTGCACACCACATGACTTAATATATTTTGAACTTTATATGATACGGAATAATATTTTTATATAATAACTTTATATATCTTACGGAATACTAAATTATACACATTTGTTTCCTGCATTTCATTTAGACTTATTTCCTCAAGTTTTATTTGATATATATATTTCAAATTCATTTAATTCAGTTCTCACTTCGCGACAAGGGAAAAATTCATAAAAGCTCAAAATATCTCTATTAAACATTAAAAATATAGAAAACATAAAACACCAAATGCAGTTAAAAGAAGTAAAAAAACATTTTCTTTTACAATTAAAATTACAGTTTCTACGCGAAAACAAGCAATTCGGCCAGCGTGAAAGAAGACAGATTTTTCGGTGCACAAAATTGTAAGTTTACTTTCGGTCTCACTCGGCATAAAGGCACTGAAGGCGTAGAAACTGGCTTGATTTGTTGTGGACGCTATGTTCTGTCAATATATGGGATAATTTAATAACTTAAATGTCAATTCCAGAATGGATTAAGCTTGATTTAATTCGCAATAATAAAAGAAAACGATATCTTTGTTGTTCCGAAGCTTGGTTTTTCTAGATTGGCAAGCAATCCACTATTCTATTAAGTTTCAAATGCAAACAAATATGGCTGCTATGGTAAACAAAAATTAGGTTTACCGGCACTTATTTTATATAAGTTACTAACTTTTAAATTGTTGATAATTTTAAACTATAACATGCAGGTTAACTGAAGGCATAGAAAACTTAACCGGAAGATTAGAACAACCTAATTCAATCATTTTTAAAGCCAAAAATGCACAAATTACAAATATGTAAGAATAAAGAATCTGAGCTCACTGAGCCATGTAACCGAGTTAATATATAAATACATATATTTATATACTATTGGTGCGACCGATTGCAACCGAAATAGGAGGTACACATCTGCATGTTATAGCAGTCCTATATACAAAATGTCAACGTTCTGAAGCTACTCTGAAGTTTTGATTTGTGCAAAATACATACATACGTATGTACAGATGCCACGAAAAAATATCTTCTGAATTCATTTTAAATCAGATTTATAATTCGTTTGGGGAAAAAGAGTCTTATTCTGTTCTAACGCACAGATGTCACGCAAAAAATCGTTAGATTGCATTCGATAGCGGTCGAAGTGGATATTTTCTCTGAAATATGATACTCAATATTTTTCGTGATTACAATACTTCTTTTTTACTTCGTACAAGGAAGTAAAAATAATCTCACTGAGCCAAGTAACAGGGTGCGTATATATATATATATTTATTTATATACTTTTGGCGCCGCCTATTGCAACCAAAAAGAGAGGTGCACAAGTGCATATTATAGCAGTTCTATATACAAACTTTCAACGTGCTGCGGCTACTCGTTTTTGAATATGCGAGATACATACATACGTACGTACGTAAAGACGCCACGGAAAAATCTCTTCTGAATCCATTTTAAATCAGTTTTATAATTTTCTAGGGGGAAAAAGAATCCTGTATTCTGTCACTCGAAAATATCGTTAAATTGCGTTCGATAATGGTCAAAATGGATATTTTTGTTAATATATGACACCCGGAATTTTTCGTGATTACAATACTTCCTTTACTTCGTACAAAGAAGTAAGAAGGAAGGCTAAACTAACTGATAATTCCAATAAAAAAGTTATCATGTAAAAAAGATACCATGTAAAAAAATATGGTATCATAATTTACTATATGTTCTTTTCTGTACAAAAAATATTTCTTAGTTAAGCTGTTCGAAAAAGATAACAGACTTAGTTATAAATTTATCCTAAGTTTCTTATCCATTTGCTTAATTTAAAATATTGTTCTTACATTCTTGGTTTCGTATGCGCACGATTTTACTTCAGAAGAGTTCAGGATAATAATAAATTTATAAGAGGAAATTTTTAAAAAATATATTTAAAAAAAATCTGAAGAGCTTCAGATTTTTAACGTTAGCCTAAAAGGGCTCTTTTAAAGTTTAATATCATTTATCAGCAGAGATCGACCGGGGGAATAGCAAACGTTTTACAGAATACTACATCAATAGACATTTGGACTAAAAAGTAAGGGCAAAGTTATATCTTCTGTGTATCTGAAAAGTGAAAAAATGCGTGACGTAATTCTGTAAAAGTATTTGATATTTTTAATTAGGTATATCGGGAATTAAATGTTTTTTATTTAACTGAATCTTAACATTTTGTCGAATGATAACAGACTTGAATGAAAAGTGAAATGACACGAAATTGTGTTTCGAGACTAATAGCCCTTTCAAGTTATTTATAACTCATAAAATAAATAATTATTGAACTAAAAGGAGAAAAGAATTCTACATACAATTTAATGAGAACATGAGATTAAGTAATTCTTTTTAATAAATTCGTAAAAATGTTGTATCACGAATACGAAATGGGGCGTTATTTATAAATTCATAAAAATAGTGCATTATACCGTTGACAATGCAGTAATGTGAAATGTAATAATGTTAAATTATTATATTTAACATTACTGCAAGTATTAATCAATTACTAAATTTCGTTATTTGGTGCAATGCATTATATTTTAAAGAATGCATAAAATTGCCGATTTCATATATATTTACCATTCTCCTTTGAAAGTATAGTTAGTTTTATAGTCTGCAAAACTGTGATAACAAATAACGTTTTAGATTATGAAATTTCACAAAACAACAGATTTTAAATACGCGAAAACATCAAGCAAAATTTGCAAGAAAGTCAGAAATTAGGTTCAAATATTATATAAAGTTCATAAGATTGTGAGATCATTATATAAAGTGAGAGATAAAAAGCGGCATTATATAAAGTGATCATAAGATCATTATATAAAACCTGAGATTGTTTGTTTTAATTCCATTTGATAGTATTAACGGTAAACTTATCACAATAGTTATTTTGTTAGCTGACCATTATTAAAAAAAAGAAAAAAAATCTGAAAGGTTTCAGATTTTAAATTGCGTCCAAAGGGGCGTTCTTTTAACATTTTGTGTTTTACCTTTATTTATTAAATATCACGTCTTTCGCACTTTAACCATAAAATTCAGTTTAAGAGAAATATCGCAAAATAAGTTTAAATTGAGCATATCTTTAGAATTTCCGATACACAGTCTCACGCGCTGGAGATAATTTTTTTTCTGTACAAAGGTGCATTGCTTGCTTTGAAATATGTAAGTTTGTTAAACAAAAATTCGTTAAAGCTTTACGAAATATGAAATCGATAATAAAACAAATTCCATATTTCAAATTTGTGCTTAAAGCTACGCATATTCGGGTGGAAACGTTCAGTATTCAAAATTCGATGGCTCTAGGCATCCGTTGTTTTATCACAATGCGAGAAACATACATACATTTATGCAAATTCTTCATAATTTAATTTTTTTAAATATAATACAGGGCGATAATATTTAGTGGCAACAATTTGAAAAGTGAAACGGGCATTCAGAGCGAACCGACGCAAAATCGCAAAACGAAAACAATAGTTCTTCAGGGACAAAGTTGGACGAAAAAGGAAAAATTTCAAAATCTAAATCGAATATTCAAACATTCTCTCCACATTGTGTTATCTTCCACATACAATCTGTATACAAATTTGAACTCGATAATTTATCCGGAAGCAATTTAAAATTCAATGAAAATCTTTTGGCCACGGCGAAAAACATCAAGAGTGAATTCATTAAAATTTTATAAAAAACAACACGTCAACAGTAACTGAGGTAGATTACGACTTATTTGGAGACACCCTACTAACGTAGCTGCAATTAGTTTAATTAAAATATCATAAGTGCTTGTTAATGTAAGTGCGTTGTTCCATCAAAACTTTAGTTAATGCCTCATACCGTAAACCTGTATCAGTATTAAAAATATCTGTTGTGCACAATGCATGTCTTTCTTTTACAGCCTATTAAATTATGCGCATTTTTTCCGGACTTCAATTAACGTATTTCCTCGAATTATTTTAACTTAATTAACCGATTCCTCAAGGCAAGTTGGAAAAGACAAAAAAATTTATAGATTTTGAAATTAAATATCCCGGACGTTTGATGTAACAGTTATCGTGAACGAAGAAATCATCGTACTCACATAGACACAGACGAACAGACTTTATTTTTAAAATAATAAAAACGGATTGTGGGGACCCTATTCTGCGTTTATTCACTGAAAACTCACTGTCGAAATTTTGGACCGAAAACTTTACTTGCCCTACCTACGCATATAGGCTGGCAGGAAACAGAATAAATATTTAAAAATCTACACCAGTCTTTTTGGCCTAATTTTTAAATAGTAAGAAGGAATCAAGAAATAATTTTTTGAAGGTAACATACGAAGAACTTGTTTAATCAAATATCAGTCATGAAGTTCCTCACGCAGAAAACTTGCTGAAGATTTCGTCACGTCAGTACTCTTTGTATCGTAAATGTTGTAATTTTATTTTAGAGTAGATACAAACGTGGGAAAGAAAAGGGTGAGTTTGTCCATTCAATTTGCGCAGATGTCCGGTTGCAAAAATTCTTCTACTCAATTAGTTTATCCGGGCCTTGCTCATCTTAGCCCAGATATACGAAGCGCAACGCTTCAACTTCTTTTCCGAGGTCTTTCGTTTCAGGTAACATCATTAAGAAGACTCAGTAGGAGCTATTAAGTCTGAAATTGCAGACTCTCTAACTGCAGTTAATGCTTGTTTGTCGTGTAATCAGCGCTGCTTGGAGCTGCAAGCCTTCGGCCTGGGCTCTGAAGTCACGTGACCCCGCACACGTTAAAACCGTCTTTTGTTTCCTCGTAAAATTTTACTCCTTCGTGATTAGAATTTTCTTCTTTGTTGCCAGTTAATAGAAGAAAATAATGGTTAATATTTCATAATTCCTTTTCAATGTTTGGATTCCAGCACGAAATCGAAAATAAATTTTATTGGTATTAAGGGAAGGGTATATTTTCAAAAGGCTTTTATTAGTAATGTTGTTGTTATTATTACTGAAAATAATAAGGAGAATAAATAATTAAAGATTATTTTTGTAAAAAACAAACATTATTTCTGACAAACATTTTTAATTAAATTATATTAAGAAAGGTGATTATTTCCTGAAAGCGAAAATTCACGATTTCTAGTCAATGTTTAAATTAAAAAATCACGAAAACTTGTTAAAAATGAAATGTATACCTAGCTAATATTTTTCAAATTAAATTAGATGAAAAATAAATAACAGTATTTTTTAAAAGAAGCAACATGAAACAAACTGATAATTAAAAAATTGCTAATATTAATGTAGTTTTTTAAAAATGTTTCTTAACAATCATTTACACGCGAAAAATTGACTTTATATTAGTTTATATTACTACTATTTTTCAAAATACGATAAATGTTTTGTACACATAAATAAAATAAAATTATATTTATAAATTTAAACAATTTAAAGAGAACAAAAAGAACATGCCTGAAATTCATATGCTAGCGAAACGCACATAATGTGCAACAAGAATCGGCAGTAAGTCGGTAATTTTGTAGGACTGTAATTTCGACGGTTAAACATTATCTTCTTCTGCAGTGAGAGAATAACTAAAAAAAATCCTCTTCGACATTAACACACAAAAAAACTGAAGAACTGTGATGCTTGGAGTCACCTGTTGTCAAAAAGTGAAAAAAAGTGTTTATTTTGAGTTAATAGGTGGCGTCAACAGCATGGTTTTCTACCGCTTAATTAGAGCGATCTCAAATATTTTGTTATTATCCGGCAGGCATATTTTCTTTTCGTCGTTTCCACTCCCACCAGTTACGATCTTGTTAATTTGCGTTACACTTGTTCCTGTTGTTTATTATCAGCTATTTTAACGTTTAAAATGATTTAAGCCTTAATAAATTTAAGAAATCTCAAACATATTCTTTCGATTCCATGTATACTCTGTTCTGGCTTTTATTTAAAAAGAAATGTACGAAATAATTCTTACCATACTTTTGCACCATAACATAACTTCATGAGTCGCAGTTTGCTAACCTATATATGTTTTCCAACTGAGTACTTCTGCACTAAAATAAAAAAAATGCTTTTATTTTGTTCTATTTATTTATTTCAGATTCAAAGCTCGCTATGTGCAGTTTTAGGCTTTCTCAAAATATCCTATTCCTGATAGTCGGTATTTCGGTCTCTAGAAACATACCCAATATATTTTCTGAGTTGAATTACCCTTATTACACATTTTGCTCTCACTATGTAATTATTGTTAAAATGCGAATATGTTTCAGCATTAAGCAGTAACTGAATGCACGCACGTTAAACAAATTGCTGCCGATATTTTCGTAATTGGGTGGGTAATCGTAGCACATATGTAGTATTGGAACTTTTGTTCTATAGCAACTACCTCTAGAGAACGCCGAGCAAAAACTGAGCGAAGTGGAAAAAATCCTCAAACGAAAATGCTTAAAAATAATAAAATCGTTACAGAAAAGAGAAGAGAGTAACAAAATTCTTGCACGCAGTTTATCTTTAACGTGTATTTCCTTGTACTTCTTGCGGCTTTTCTCATATAATTTCTGGAACTACTCTTGATATTTCTACAAAAATGTTTTTGTTTCTTACACACTGCCTCCATATAAATTCTGCTATATACGACTCATGGTAATGGAGATAAGAAAAAGGCATTTGCCATCGAAATAGAATATCCGAAAATTATCACGAAAATCACTAATTTATCAAAGAGAAAGCTTTTGAAAATGCATGTAACCAGTAGTAAAGAATTCGTGTTGAAATCTGATTTCTTTGTTCCCATTTGGCATTTTTAGAAGTGTTCCCATATTCCACAAAAGCCTCTTCAAGATATCTTGAAACTTTGAAACTTTGATCACGGTTTCAGTATTTAAACTCAGGATATCCTGTAACAGCCTTCTAACTTCCCAAACATATCATTCTGTGTGCTTAATATGATGCCTCAGAATATCCCCAAGACATCCTCACTAAGTTCAAACTGTAGTGTATGAGTTGTTGTGAGGTTTTATAGACCTACTTACATCCTCAGAACGTCCTGGGATATTCCTGTAGCACGCGCATATCAGATTCTGTATCTTGAGTAAGCCAAATAGCCATCCGTATACAGTAGTGATGGCCGCAAGGAACGAAAAGCCATTTTCATACTTAAAGGATGTACTGAAGAAAAAATGAATAAATTCTAAAATATTTTCTAATAGTGCAGTTCTCTAAAAATATAGAAGGGGCATAAGGAAATCCTGTCAGTAGATAATGAATAACTGTTGTTTCTTTCCCGATATCTGTCATCTTTTTCCTGGTACCAAATTTCGGATGTCAGACATGGTTATCACATCGGCTATTTTCAGAGCACATCAAATGAGTGTTTGTTAGCCTGGACCTCATCGTGGACTTATTTCTTCCCTATGTGTAAAATTCAGTTATTCACACTGATACATACTACCGAGAATGGAAATATGGAAATCACCTTCGTTGCAGATTTGTAACTTTCCTCCAGAAACTCAAGAAAATGAAGGAAAACCAAGTCATTCCAAGAAAGGGTAATAAATAACTTCAAAATGATTGACAAAGGAAATCATCCAGAAAATGCAGTACAAGTTTTCTCTTAATGGTGAATGAAGAAGTCTTCAAGGTCATCTAAGTATCAAAATTTTTAGGGCATCTTCCCATCTCCCAAGATGTAATGATTTGAAAAAGACATTCTCAACATGTTATTTCTCCCTGGCGCTTAAAAATACTGAAGGTACTTTTAAGATCTTTTCCCTGAACAGAATCCATCGAATATTCTAAGTATGTGTAGGTATTTTGCTATTTAATTTTCATCAACATGTTAGGCTATAAAGTCTGCAAGACATCTGGAAATAAAGATCCTCAAAATATCAACAGCATGTACTGGGACTTTGCGAATTAAACAAGATTTTCTCAATACAGAGTTCGAAGTTCGCAAGACATGTGGAAATCAAGATTCCTAGAATACCCTCAGTATGTTCAGAGAATAAACGACTTAAACCGGACATCTTGAGGACGTTATGTGTTAACAGGACTGCGATTTATTTTAATATTAAATCGTGTATCATCATTAAATCGTATAAGAAGCAGTTAAATGTAACAGAAATGAATGCCATTTAAATATATAAGCTTCTTACATTAAGTTTTAAACCTGATTGATTTTCAGTCGTCGATCAAGTACGCAATTATTCGTAGAGGTGATGTTTTTCTTTCACGGTGATCAGTAGATTGGTTTGATTTGGTTTATCTGATTTCGTAAAAACACTTAAGGATTATCTGCCTAAAGAGAGGGACTGCTTCGAGGAGAACTTTCTAAGGAAAACTAGCTCGTGTCTACGTGTTTCATGGAGAATACCACGAAACGCCCATGCAGCCAGCGCATAAGCCTGGAATTGAGCCATCGGACTACCAGTGTTCAGCGACGTTACGACTAGTTTCGTTCCATAATACCTTGAAGGGAACTACACAGCAATAAAAAAAGCAAGAGGTGTCAGCTCTGGAGACCTAAAAACCAAACATAACGCACAGTTATGTTACATACTTCAGTCAGAATAGCGGAAAGAGCAGTTATTATCAGTTAACTTACTACAGAATCTTAATCCTTTTTATTTTATTATTATGTAATATATGACATGCTTTCTTTTTGTGTTACAAGAAATAATAATTTGGCAAGCTAGTAAAATCTACGTTTTCTTTTCCAAACGTTATATGCATATAAAACTCAGTTATTGGCTTTTGAGATATGCTAGTAAATCTAAAGCGGGATTATATTGTTGTACCAGAGTAGTGTGAAACGGAGAGTTCACGGGCAGGAGGCGGTGCGCGGTGCAAGTCGGGAGGCGGTGCAAGTTGGGAGGCGGATTGAGGCGGTGCAAGTCAGGAGGCGCAGTTTGATAAGAGATTATCTTTTGTTGATTTTCCAGCGGTAATTTCTAATTTTAGGATTTTTTTTTCCTTTGTATTTTTCTTCGTCTTTACTTGACATATAATGGTTATTTTCTATGTTCTCTAAACGCATGGAATTTAATGTTTGGCAGGTAGATGTAAATTTTTAATTTTTATACTATATTTCAAGAATTATAATGTCCTATGCACAGTTTTAACGTAGGCCTTACAATTTTTTATTTCATCACAGCATATTCATTTTCCTTTATCTTAATTACATTACTCATTTTACACAGGACGTTCTTCATATCTTTTAACCAAATACTCCTAACAGATATACATTTTAATTTATCATATGATTTTAATTTTAGATCCAATTTTAATTTTTTCCTTCTTTCTAACCTTCGTAATGTTTAATGTACTCCAATTTATAATTTATTTGCTATATTTTACGAGCGTAATTATTGAAATATATGTTTCTATTTATTATATCATTTAATTTTATATATAATTTCAATCTTTTTTTCATACTTTCTAACATTTGCGATCTTGAACATATTATATATTTTAACTTCTTTTCTATTTTTCGACGTTTTTAGTTCCCAGCATACTCTGAATTTTAACTAA
>KK113246.1:0-41863 GCA_000611955.2 Stegodyphus mimosarum
GTATTAATGTATTTTATTGATGGATCATATTTCATGCACTTAAGAAGTATTACTATTGTAATTGTTATTATTGTTATCAAGCTGTCAAGTGCATATCTAATGTATTACTATTGTTATCAAGCTGTCAAGTACATATCTAATGTATTCATGTAACTTTACCAGGTATCCAATGTATTAATGTATTTTATTGATGGATCATATTTCATGCACTTAAGAATATTATTACTATTGTTATTGTTATTAGTATCAGTATGATTATTATTAATATTAATATTAGCATTTGACATTTTATTATTATTTGTCTTATATATATGTATTATTCTGTATGTATGTGTATTATAATTATTAGTATATGTCGATGTATCTAAGAATTATGTCAACGTGCGCCCAAGAGTTTCACCAACGCATTCTACAGCTAATATATTTTAACAGCTTATACGCTCAAGAGCCAAAACATTATGACCAGCTCCCCATTTTGCGATGAACGCGCCTGGATGACGTGGAAGGCACGTGATCAGGTGGAAGTGATACACGCAGCTAATGTATTCATGAAACATCATTCAAGTCCGTGTTCGTTCATGCAACTTCACAGAGAAGCAAATGCATTCCCGAGGCAAGTCTCCTGGGACTCGATAGCTGCCGGTTTAAGATAATGGAGGGCGTGGGACATATACCTGCTTACCTTTGTTAGACACCAGGTGTCCCCGTCCTCCGTCACCTACCACCTATAGTGTCTATGCGGCATGGAGGCACTCAAAATATGCGGCGGGCCGAAAGTCCTCTCGAGAGGTTAACGGGTGGGTAAGAGGGGAGGAAGACCCTCGGACCTGTTCCCCGGGGTTGCTCTCCTTCAAAAGTGGAACAAAACTGAGCAAAGTCGGACGGTCACCTGCATGGTGCTCAAGGCTCTGGGCACCGAGAGAAGCAATCTAGAAGTACTTTCTACGATAATAATTCGTAGGCTTCTTCTTGTTCAAATAAGTGAGATTAGTAACAGCAACAACAACATTAAATATTATTTTCTTTCTTTTATTTATTTAAATGGCAAGAAGACAATTTTTTCTATAGTTCTGTTCATCGAAGATACTTTGAGAAGATATTCATCTATTATTCTTCCATTTATATGCTAATATTGTGAAAGCTGTATCAAATTAGAAACACCACCTTAATTTTAGGACATTTATAAGATAATATCATAGAATTTTTTTCTATTTTTTTTTAGTTATCTTTATTCTGAAAACAAAGCATATGTAAATATATCATTGCATCAGGAAAAATCAGAATTATTTAGAGAATTTTAATACGTTTTAATCTAACAAAGGTAACACAGGCAAAAGGGAAAAGTGCAGAAATGATTTCTTCGGATTGAGAAAAATATTAAACCATTTTCGGAGCAAATTTTCTATTTTAAGTAATTACTATAATACAGAAATTTTACAAATGTAGTGTGCAGTTTTAGTAGTTTATGAAAAAAAAGTACGATAACAAATAATACAATAAAGCTCTTGAGTATATAAATATGAATATTTTCCCCTCATATAATCATGATTCAGTAGGCTATATCTATATATATAAAGAAGAAAGCCTGTTGGTTTGTCCTCTAATAACTCAGTCATTACTATACCGATCTTCAAACTTTCTACAATTCTTTTCTGGGACCCGGAAAAGGTCGAAGTCCAGTTTTTTTTAAGTAGCTAAAATCAGACATATTAATTAAAAACTCTGGAAAACGATAATTTTCGCAGTGGCAACGGTCTCGCAAGCTGGAGATGAAAATCTGCTTTATTTCAATAAACTTTGGCATTGCTCGCTTCCAAATCGTAGAGTTTGTTAATAAAAAAATTTCTAAGTTTTACGACGAAGTAAAAAAAGGATTAACAAACATTATATACATTATTCCCGATTTCAAAAATTCGTGGGAAGCCATTTCGACTGTCCCCGTCTTCGTACGACTTTAATCATCCGAGATATTAATTAAAAACTCTGAAAACACTAATTTTCGCACTCATTTTCCCGATTGGCAACAGCCTCGCTCGTTGGAGATAAAAATGTTTTATTTTGAAATGTGTTGCTACTGCTAGCTTTTAAATCGTAGAGTTTTTTAATAAAAAATTTGTAAATTTTACAAAATCCACATATATAAAGAAGAACGTCTGTTTGTGTGTTTGTTTGTTTGCGTTATTGATTTCTGATCGATTATGATCAATTTTTTGCCACATTTAAGCAATTAAAATTGAATATAGGTGAAATGTTGAATGCAAATTGAGCTTTTACAACCATTTGATTAGAAAAACGAAAATCATTAAAAACTGCGTGCCATTTTTGCTGATGTAATGAGAGAGAATTAGTTTATTTTTCTATCGAAACTTTTTATGTGGTTTCCGTATTGCATCAAACTGAAAAATGTATGACTATAAATAGTATTTTTTGCATCGCTATTAGAGAAGGATTACAGCGGTATCGTTCTCTCTGTTGTTAGATACAAGGTAACCAAGAACGTTCTTGCCATTTTGGAGTGTCAGAAAGAAAAAGTCATAAAACAAATAATAATCAAAGTAATTCTCAAACTAATACTAATCCTCAAAGTAATAACCGTCGGCATCCAGTGCCTTTTGCCAACAACTGGATAGCTGTGCGATGCCATCGCGGTAAAACTCAGGAATCCTGGACTTAAAGAAGTCTGTGAGGGCCTTTTCGAGGTCTGGACGGTTGTTGTAGGATTTCCCACGAAGATAGTTGTCCAGGACATAAAAAAGGTGATAGTCTGTTGGCGAGAGGTCTGGGGAGTATGGTGGAAGGGGCAGTATTGGTGTGTCATACTGGACCTATGTTTTATCGCTGGTGAGTACTCAGTCAAATATGGATGCATTGCGTTATCGAGTAAGCAATGACAAACAGGAAGCGACACGCTGTTTCTTGTTTGCATCGGACAGTGAGTGGGGTACCCACTTGCTGAGCTTGTATACCTCTCCTATGCGGTGCAAATGGAGTCTGATCGTTTCATCAAATATCTGGAAGTGTGCAGCAAACTCACCACATGTTTGGCTACTGTCACTCTCTATGGCTGCTCTCAGGGCCTCATTGTCCAACGCTTGTGACCGACCGCTACGTGATGCATCACTAAGAGACATATCCCCTGAGATGAACTTCTGGATCTATTGCTTAGCGGTTCGTTCGTTAACGGCATCATCCACAGAAGCCTGGCAAATTCGGCGACTTAATTCTGCTGCTGACAGGCCCACTTTAAAATTATACAGCAAACAACTCCGAACGAGCGCCTTTGACGCGTCCATTTCAATCAGTCGTTGTGTGAGTTATGCTTGAAGTGTTATAGTGTCAATATTATCAAATCAAGATGATCGCTGGTATACACCGCGAAGCGCGACGTTACCAGTTTTCACATTGAAATCAAGTCATGATAATCACTGGTATACATCCTGGTTACCTGGTTAAGAGCTATACCGGGCTACTGCCTAGGCAGCGATGCCGGTTCATGAAATAAAGCCCTAAGGCACATGACGTAATAGAATCCGGACGAGGGTGAATCTCGGAAGAGAAGACGGAGGCAGAAGAAAAAAGAAAAGGTGGCCTAGGACATCGCAAAAGAAGTGACAAGACCAGAACAGCGGAGAAAGCTATTCATTGACATTGAAAGAAGGCAAAAACGAGGCAAAAACTTGACTATAAACGAATAAAAGTTCAAAAGATGCTACAGAATTCCAACAATGATATTTACATAGATAAAAATACACAGGTGCAAGAAGGAGTAAAACAATGATATATAAATGCAAAAGAAGGTTAAGCAACTACCAACGAGGAGTTGTCATGAGTGCTCTTGTCAGATTCCATCTATGATTGTGTGAGCAGCTAATGGGCGAATGAATTTGTCTTCTGAAAGGACTTCATAATTGAATATCTGGGAGTAGTTCACAAAGTCACACTGCACAGCCTTGTTGAAAAATTTATCATTGGATTTTTTAATATAGTCCTGTATTGTTTCAAGCTTGAGATCTCTGTGGAGAAGTTCGTTTCTAATAAAGAAGTGGGCATCAGTGATAGTTCTAAGGAATTTATTCTGAACTACTTGCAGATGATAAAGTTGCTTACAGGTAGCAGTGTTCCAGGCAGGAGAAGCGTAACAAAGAATTGGCCTAATACAGGAAGTATAGATATGCCTTTTGGTACGTAAACTGAGATTAGAGTATTTTCCAATAACAGGCAAAAATCTGATCATGATGCCTAATGCTTTGTTCTTGACACTTTGAATATGATCAGACCAGGTAAGCTTACTATTAAGAATGATGCCAAGATATTTAGCTTTAGATACAATGGGAACAGGTTCTTGAAACAGAAGGAGATCTTGAAGGTTATTGAACTTTTTAGATTTATTGAGGATAAGTAATTGCGACTTGGTGGCGTTGATTTTGACTCTCCAGTTAGTGCACCAGTCTTCTACTGAATGAAGATATTGTTGCATCTTGGCGATGGCTTGCTTCGCTTGGATGGATTTAATAGCAATTGCCGTGTCGTCAGCGTAGCAGGCGAGAAGAGAATAATGATTAAGGTTTGGTTTAGGGAAGTCAGAGATGTAGAATAAATAGAGAATTGGTCCTAGGATACTTCCTTGGGGGACGCTTGATCTGATGGGCTTGATATTGGATTTTTCGTTGCCTTGAATAACATAGAAAGTACGATGCTGGAGAAATGAGTAAATAAGAAGAATCAGTTCTCGTTGGAGACCCATATTGATAAGTTTGAAAATGAGCCCCTCATGCCAGACGCGGTCAAAAGCTTTTGCTACGTCTAGCATAAGGAGCGCAACACTTTGCTTGTTATGAAAAGCAGCTCCAATAAATTCGACGATGCGTACGAGTTGTCTTGTGGTACTAAGATTCTTTCGGAAACCGAATTGCTCATCAGGAAGAAGAGGAAGATAAGGTTCCAGTCTTGTTAGAATAAGCCGCTCGTAAATTTTCCCTAAGCTCGAAAGCAGACTGATAGGTCTGTAGCCATCTGGTTTAGAAGAATCTTTTCCAGGCTTGGGCAGGAGAAAGATTTTGGCTTGTTTCCATGAAATTGGAAAGTAGTTGTGCGTAAAACAGGCATTAATAATACTGGTTAGTTTGCAAATGATGGTGTTAGGGAGGTTTCTGAGCATTTTATTAGTAATTTGATCAATACCTGGAGCTTTCTTGATGTTAAGTTTTCTGATGATGTTAGTGATTTCTATAGGAGTGGTGAGCCTGATCAGATTATTAACACTAGGGATATGCAGCCAAGAGTGCACGTAATTTTCCAAGTCTTCTTTGAAGGTTTGATTCATGGGTTCTGTATTAGGAGTAAATTGATTTTCCAAATATTCAGCAAAGATTTCAACTTTATCTTTGAGCGAGTAGGCAACTTTGTTATTTGAATAGATAGGTTTGTTGTAAATGCTAGGTCTTTTGAGATTTTGAAGGTATTTCCAAAGGGAGCCGTCATTTATATTGAGTTTTGAAATAAATTCATCTCTGGTTTCTTGTTTAAAATCTATGATGAGGCTTTTGATTCTTCTGTTAAGGGAGTTAATTTCTCTTTTAAGTTCTGGATCCCAATTCCTATGCCAAAGTTTGAGAAGCCTGTTTCGTGTACGAATAATTTCTCTGATGCTGTGAGGAAGTCTGTAGTTCTTGCTTGTAAGTTGAGTGGTGGTAGTAGCATCTCTGAAGGCTTTAAGGATGGTGTCAGTAAGGCATTGAATGGCATGATCTATATCCTGCTTAGTGGAAAGGGAAGTGAATTTAGGAGGATGCTTGACCAGGATATTATAGAAGTAAATCCAGTCAGTATTATGTCTTATAATCGGCGGGTCTTCTTTGATGACTCCGATGCAACGCGCTTTTATACTCTTGGTCAATGTCCAGACTCCCATCCTAGCCACTTCATCGCCAGGTTTGGCGACGATTTTTACGTCGGGGTTGACTCTTCCAATGTCATATCAGAAACGGCAAGAACGTTTTTGGTTACCTTGTACATTACTCTCAATCTAACGTAACGGACACCGTATAGTTCCGCTAGTAACCATCTATAGAGGAAAAGAGTTTGTTTAGTCACGTTTATTTAGGTATTGTGGATTTATTTTTTTTAGGGAATGAATTTTGTCCCACAAAAATGTTCGAACTTTACATTACGGAATCCGAAATGAAACCTCTTTGTTATTTTTTGGGCTTCGGAAAGCATCGCGAACATGTTAAATTTATTCTCAGAGATACACGAGGTCAGCCAGAACTTTTATGTGATTTTCTAAAGTGTAATCAAAATTTCCGTTGAGTAGATGGGGCGGGCGAAATTCCCTTTTGCCGAATTTCAAAACATAAAACACCACCTTCTCAGCATACACAGCCATTTTATTTAGTGAATCACGTAAAATGGGTAACTCTTTAGGACAATACACAGATTGCTGGGGAAAAACTTCGTACCGTCACCCATATACACTTAGAAGTTTCATCCCACAATTTTTTACAATTACTTAGCATATCATTAATGAAAGTTTGAATTCTTTGTTAAGATGAAATCTCGAATAACGAGAAAATTTTAAAGATATTTGTGCCTGTTTATATATTAAACGCATATAAATATCTTTAAAATTTTGTTAGATTAAAATATGTGTGTGTGTAAGATGAAATTCTGAAAGCAAACTACTAAATTTTAGAATAGCTTCTTTATTCTCCATTTTAATTTTGATATTTTCCTTCTTAATAGTTTGTATAACGATGACGACCCAGCTAATTCAGAATTTAATGTCAAGATATCGAAGCCGAAACCTTTCTTCTATTAAATTAAGTTCCCATTCTGGATAACTTACGCACTTTGCTTTCACTTTTCGGTCTATCGAGACCGTTGCTGGGCTGCTCTCATCTTACTGCCACATTATCAAAAATATTAATGTTCGGAAACAGGCACGATTAATGCGTCAAGTTATACGTCTGGCTGAAAAATGTTTACCTAAAATAAAAGGAATGTTATTTAAATTTTGCCATGTCTGCTTCTTGTAAGATCGGTTACGTCTGCAACTGCATCTCGATGCTTTAATATCTTATGTCTGCGACATTACCAAATCAGCATATATATATATATATATATACGATACGATGGCTTTGCTCTACGCGAACACGAAACCTCTAATTAACTTTCCCCAATTTCAGAATCTTTCCCTTAGACCAGCACTTTCCTACTCTTGCATGTTATATAACCGCTGATATAAATACAAAGTATGCACCATTTTTTAGTCAGACTGCTTCCTACCATCGCTGCATAAAAACCTCCACGGCTTTGTCTATTCCCTTCCCTTTGTTCTTCTAAGTTATGACGCAGAAATCTTAAATTTAATACATTCACTTCAAAAAGTTAAGTACGGAGAGAAAAATGATAATTTCCGGAAGCCAATCAGAAATGAAGAGAATGCAATTCGCTGCAGAGGTAGGCGGAAGTATGCAAATATGTTAGGTAACAGCCAATCGCGCTTTCATGTCAAGAAATGTGCAAAAAAGGCAGTCTTATAAGAAGCCAGCTTTATGAAGGGTTACAGAAGTTGATTGTAAGTGCTGATAGAACATGTTTAAAACTTTTGTACAATTTGTTTTCAAGACATACGTGTTTCTATGACTTACAGAAGACGAATGGAAGATTCTGAGCGTTGGCGTGCTGTGGTGCGTATTGAAGCAGGACAGTCGATCACAGACGTTGCTCTTTTCTTCAGCGTTCATCTATCTGTAATTTCACATTTATGAAAACAGTTCTAAACCACACAGACAGTTGTCCGAAAGCCCGTAGCCGGTCGCCTAATGGTTGCAGCCCCTGCGGAAGATCGATATATTGCTATTTTAGCCAAGCGGAATCGCAGAGGGACCTTCACACGTGTGACATCTCTGGTTACAGTGTCCACTGATAAGGCAATACCTGCAGCTACTGTACGCCGAAGATTACACATGAGTGGACTGTACCCCCAGGTACCTCGAGTTTGTGTTCCTCTATCCGTCCAATCAAGAGGGGCAAGTTTACAGTGGTGCCGGGAACATGTCAATTGGAATGTGTCTGACTGGGGCAATGTCATGTTTACTGATGAGTCAAAATTTGCTCTGGAGCCAGAGGACAAGCGTATAAGGATATGGCGTGAATAACGAACACGCAATCAGTCCCAAAACATCACCGAACATCACGCATTCCGAGGCGAAAGCGTTATGGTGTGGGCAGGAATTTCATTACGATACTTCACTGACCTGCACATCTTTAAACGGTGTTCTTTGACGGCTGTCCGGTATGGAGATAAAGTCCTAGAACCCATTGTGAGATTGTACGCTGCAGCAGTTGGCCCTACTTTTGTTTTAATGGACAATAACGCACGTCCCCATAGAGCTGACATCGTCGATGACTACCTGGAGAGTGAAGGGATTGCGCGTATGGCGTGGCCAGCATATTCGCCCGACCTTAATCCCATTGAAAATCTTTGGGATGCTCTCAGCCGGGCTGTATCTTCACATTTCCAACTCCAGCCACTCTTATTGAGGTGGAAACTGCTCTACAAGAAGAATGGCGATTGCTTAATTCTGCGGTGGTTGACCACCTAATTGAAAGCATGTCACAAGGTGTAAACTTTTTATACAGATGAGAGGGGATCACATACCCTATTAATGTCCTTTTTTTCATTTTATGCTGTTTATTTTCACTTTATGCATAATTCTGTTTAAGTCTCCAGTATGTCATTATCTGATAACTTACCAAAATTTAATATTGTTTTCATCTCTGTATATAATTATTGATTTTGTTTTATGCGTAAATATATATGCTACTTTCCTGCCGAATTTCGTGTCAATGAAATCAGTATTTTTTTTTTTTTTTTATTTTTTTTGCATTTTACATCTTCGTGCTTAACGTTTGGGAGTGAGTGTATTATTCAATTTAAATCACTATTGGATATGTAATTTGGAAATCTTTGTATAAAAGAAAATGATCTGCCATTTTAATTGAATAAGATATGGAGCTTTAAAAAGAAATTCTTCTGTGTCTTCAATTTTGCTGCCTTCCACTCCTCAACGACAACACCCTGACTCTGATTTCTAAGCTTCATCATTCCTGTGCCCATCTTCAAAAATATCACACACACACACACACACATATATATATATATAAGAAAAATAGAAAATGTAAAAGATAAAATTTAAATTAGCAGCGTAAATTAACTACCCTTTTCTGTTCTAAAAGTAGTAATCTCTTTTGCACTGCATCATTTCGAGATTAATCCATGTCATATGACTCTTACATAATTCTGATGACGTAAATGGAACTAAAACAGCCAGTAATAATCTTACACCAGTATTAATTATCCAGTAAAAATATATTGAGAACCAAAATTAACTCAGTTTGAATTAAGATTCCACCCTGAACTTAACGCACTCGCTCGCTACTCTTCGGCCTAGCTGGATTGCTTCTGCTGCTTTCTTCTTGCTGCAAAGTTATCGAAATGTCAACCTCTTGAAATAGGCATAAATAATGTAGCAAGCTGTTTGTGGCAGCAACGTGTTTGCTGAAATAAAATAAAAGATTTTATCTGCCTCGGCTGCTAGTTTCCTACTCAATGTGGACTGCCATTTCAACATTCTACGCAATTAAATTTCCTGCTGTTCATTACTTCTAAGTTTGTTTCTATTATATAGCTATATATATGTGCGTGTGTAGAACAAACTTTTGATTTTAATTGTCAGATAACCCCTTTTATTTTTCGTTTTAATTTGAGTATTTCCCCTTTTTGTTCTAAAACTAGGAAATGGCTTATCAATATATCAGTTTGAACTGCGTGATTTCAAATTAATCTACTATAGCATAGGATCTTATATAACGTTGCAATGCAGGTACGTTTCAGTTTACCTTTGAATCTAGCAAATTCTAAACGATGACGAATTGTCATTCCTTCTAGAACGAAGAAAGCATGAAAGAAGCTCAGCTTTTAAATTTGTGGAAAAATTTTGAGCAACACCAATTCTTAAAGAATTTTAAACTGCATTGTGTATTTCTCTATTGGAAAACGATTTTTGATGTCTTTGAAGTGAACTATCCGATATTCTCAACTTATTTTTCTTTTTTAATATGAATGAATATGACTAGAGATGAATGCAATATCATTATTAATGAAATTATTACGTTAAAATAAAAATAAAAATGCCTGAAATAAGAAGCCATGTCTGGAAAAGAACATTTACTTTAATTGTTGAAGCACACACAAAAAAATTAAATCGAGAATTCTGAAATGGTATTGAGAAATACTTTTGCATACGTAGCTAAGTTTTGTGTGATGATGGTGCAAGATCTCAGTGAAACTAAAGCAACATTTTTTTAAATGCATAATATTTCTTCAAAAACGCATTCAAACATGAGAAAGGAGCCCATAATCTGAACGATAAATATAAAAGTATTTACCGCTAATATTACTATAATTATTATTATTATTATTATTATTATTATTAACTATATTATTATTCAGAGCAATATATTGTTTTTTAAAACTTTATCATCAGCAATTAACCAACTGAAACTTTAAAATTGTGGAGATCAAGTTCATTGGTGCTTACTCACCTCAAATGTTCCTAATGAAAATAACTTATAACACTGATCATAAATGTAATGTTTTATTTATTTATTTATTATCATTTGAAGAAAGAGCTCTGTCATAGCCCCTGAGTAGTTTATGAGAAAAAATAGTAAATGTGAGAATAAGAAAATGTACTTGAGAAAGCAATAAAATTTCACCAGTTAATAATTTCAAAGACAATACCAGAAATGTCTGTTACCTCTTCAATGACTGAAACTGTGAAATAATCTAGAAAACTTACCCTAACGAATATGAGAACCTTGGTATCCCCAATTCTGTATTTTCCATCCGCAACTCGTATCATAGGAAATTGGGATGGGCATGTGCATCGACTCAGTAGCTCGACTACCTGGGAAAGAAATTACACTTATTAAAGACACAATTATAACAGTTAACATAAATATTATAATGCTCTAAAATTACATGTTTAGGTTAGGAAACACGTTTAAATTTTAAAACGCGAAACTTTTCATCATTATAAAAAGAAAATCATCTGAAAAAAAATCATCTGTAATGCATTACTTATGTATTCTAAGCCCTTGTCCGACCATACCAGAATTATTTTTGTTGCAGTAAATTAAATTCCTGATGGAAGGGCGGAGACAATTTCTGCTAGCCTCTGGTAGCAGCCAGGAATCTCCGCTGTCTCTCACAGGTGACCTGCAAAAACTGTAATTTCCTACTACTAAAACTGTAATATTCTGAATGACCATGAATAAGTCAGCATGAATTCCTCAAAAGCCAAGTAAAAATATGATTTAAAATTGACTCATAATCATTATGTTATTCTTTATACACAATGCTACAAATTTTACATTTATAGCTTCAAACTCATTGCCTATTTGATTTTATTTACCGGATATAAGAAAATACTTTTTATTATTAAAATGCCCAAATTGAAATCGTATGCATCTTTCAAGCGTAGCTTAAAATTAGATGGGTAATTTTCACCTGTTCATTGAATTTTACTGTAAAACAAAGTACATTTACTCAGTTTTACGTCAGATTACGATATTTAACACATTTATTTATACCTTGCATAACATAAGCATTTGAGTTCAAAAACATGAAGACATCTTACATGCAAACGTTTCCTCCTCCTTGTAAAACACCTTCAAAACCAACACTGTCACAGATATGAGGCCATCAGGCAATCAGCATGGTAATTTTCGGAATTCTCCCTTTAACAGCCAGATGATTTTTGAAAATAACAGAATTTAATTTATTCACTTAAACGCGGCATGATTAATTGAACTAAAAATAAATGATGTCCACTTTAGAAAAGTGCATTTTATAATGGATGCGGTAAATCAACATTTCCCTTCACTGTTTCGACAAACGAACTCCACAGAGATATCAGAATAAAATCTTACAACCCTACGCAAAGCGTTTTAAAGTTTCATGTAAATTTCGTTTCTTATTTTATGAATAAAATTTCGAATAAACAGAGCAAACCTAGAGGATTAATTTCTTGAAACGGATGGCATTAGCGAATAAACTCGACAGCCAAAGTTCCTGATTGTAGTTCCTTAGAAAATTTATTAAACTAAATCAGGTCAGTAGCATCCACCAGCGGTCAAGCAGTAAAATCGCTGAACAATGGTAGTTCGACCCGAATTTAAATTTCAGCGAATGGTTGAATGCATGGGTGGTTCTTACTTTTCACCACATGTTGCATACTAAATACAAGGTTCAAATATGACAGGGAGTGATTTTTTTAATACCAAACCTTTATTATGAATAAACGAGTTGAACATGTCATCTTTCAAAGTACTTCCCCCTACAGTTGATGCACTTTTGTCAACGTTCTGGAAACATTTTCATGCTCTTTCCATAGAAGCTTTTCATTTGACTGCGAATCTAATCCTTAACACTGACGGTGACAGCCTCGTTATCCACCAATTGCATTCCTTTTAAATGGGATTCAAGCCTGGAACTCAGCACTGAAGTACTGGAACCACGCTTCATTGTGGTCACCCTGACTTTCAAAAATGCATCATCTTCAACCCGCCGCAGAACAGAACTGACGGTCTGCATGAGCATCATTTTGTTCTGGTCTGTCTGCATGCGTGGAATCCACTGGGAATATACCCTGCCATAGTGCAAATGATTTTTCACAATGGTTTGTAACCTACCAATACTAACTGAAGGCATCGAAATAAGTTCTTTAACGTTGATGCGCCTGATGCACATATTCTTACGAACATGTTTGTCATGTTTTACATGATCATGTTTGTCGGGGTGATGAATGTTCTCGTTCTTCAGTGAAGCACTTCACACACTACTCAGACGCATGGGTCCTAGAAAGACACTCTTCCCCATAGTATGCTTTTCTGGTTTTCTCGAACGGGAAGTTTACTTGCAAAGCGTTGTTTTGCACTCCTTGTTCGCTCAGCACTCTCGCGAATGCTCGATTTGACTGAGCAAGTTAAATCTGCACAGGAGGTAAGCTGGGAACAGTGACTGTACTCACTCAACGATACATACCGCTGGGCATGGGTAGTGATTTGTAACAGCAATAGTCGCGCTCACATTTGCGTCCTTGTACAAACCAATTTCTCTCTAAAATACTGCATGAAGGCAACACACTCCCTCGGCAGAGAGCTCTCGCGTGCTTTGCTATAATAAAATAACAAACCAACCACTGCAGTAAAATTCTGAATAACCTACTTTACAAGCTTTTACGCTGCAAAAGAAATCCTGCAAAGGAACGGAAATGAAAAACTTAGACCAAAGGAGAAAATTTAAACCTATATTATGATATACAAAAATTAATTCCATAAATTTCTTACGTTTCTCATAAGAATCAACTTTTCTTCGAATATAGTTAAGACTAAAACCCTACTGTTCATACAAACAGAATGTCTGGAAAAGCTGGTTACAGGTTTTATTTCTTTAAGCATTCAGATATATAATATAGACGTTTATTTATCTATATATCCTATAATCGTATATTTCCAGTTATAAAATTTCTTAAGATTAAGAAGAGAGTTTTATGCAAACAGTTTCAAAGCTGTAGCTGGTAAGATTCTGAAAAAATAAAATCTAATTATTATATAGTCTCCATAAAGTAAAATTTCTAGTTAATGAAATATTCGTGATATTTTAATTATATGAAATATTCGTGAAATATTTGTGATGTATGGAACCCTAAATAGCTGTCGAAGGCTAGAATGGTCATAAGAATCTAGCAGAGTGTCCCGGACAGCATTTATACGAAGTATCGTATGGAATTTTTGCACCACATAAGTACCTACTGACATATTAGTCAAGTTTAATCTTCATCATATATGTATTCCTCACATGTCATAGGTTAACATATCTTGCTCATCGGTTTTGTTAAGCTCAAGGAAAGCACCCACGAAAGTTTAACTTTCAGCAAATATGCTCCTTTGATAGGCCACCAAGTTTTACACTAGGTACTCTCACTGTGTAGAGACATTAGGTTATTTCGAAGCAGGAGCCATGAAAAATGAGCAACGCCTTTGCCGAAAATCGAAGCACGGACCTCTCGGTTACGCGTCGAGCGTGCTGATCACTACACCACGAAGGCATGCGAAAAAGGCGGGAAAAATACCTTATACACTCCCCCTTTTAAAGGACGAACTGGGGTTTTGGGGACCCAATCGCCAAATCCCGGTGGTAGAGAATCTTCATCCACCACCTGTCTAGTTCAGGCGCCAGTGTAGAGACATTAGGTTAGTTTCGATGCCAGGAAGCTAAAGAAATGAGAAACGCCTTCGCCGGGAATCGAACCACGGACCTCTCGGTTACGCGCCGAGCGTGCTGACCACTACACCGTGAAGGTATGCGAAGAAGGCGGGAGAAATACCTCATAAGTGTTACCCCAAATTAAAATTTAACACTTCGGAATAATTATCTTAATTACATAAATCGCATTCTATAACAAAAATATGATTCTTTTAAATTATCTACTATCAAATTCATGCGGTATTCAACTTATTCCAAAACTCGAGTTTACTTCCACGTTCGTGACAATAAAAGGTAGAAGAAATGTGGCTAAAAATGCAACAAGGAAAAAGCTCCAAAACTGAATCGATTTTGTTATGCGTCATGCGTAATCATGTGCACCTAAAGAGACTTCTCTTATGATTATGGACCATGATATATTAACTGCGAGACAAGCCCAATGAACACTCGATCTACATCAACGGGCACCACTCGTGCATCTTTTCAAGAATTATCAACAGCCAAGATCAAAGATTTAGGAGAACTCATATCCATCAGCATCAAGGAAATCATTACAATTCAGGAAGCGTAGATCAAGATATTGTAATCTGGAGTTTTCTAGGTCAGGGGGCTTGCGTTACATTTAAGACATTGTTAATATTTTCTTTCTATAAATAAACTTTCCTAGGTAAAAATAAATCCGCAAGCAATACATTTTCATTCATAAATTCAACTATTTTGCAAATTTGAGAAACCTCTCTGTACATGTTATTCGACTTATGCATTAGAATAACACGTAATATTTACGCATTAAACTCTTACATGTTTCGAAATGTATAACAAATTTGCACTAAAGCATATGAGAATTCATTAATGCCCATTAACTTTGGTAATTTTGTATCGTAAAATATTATAGGTTTTATTTATCAATTAAAATACAAATATATTGCTCTGCATTGGTCTAACATTTTCAAATTATTTTACGTAAATATAGCCATTAGGTGTAGCATTATACACTCTCTTTTTGTATTAAATAAGTTAATATTCACTGATTTTTAAAACTAAGTTTGAACATTTAATTATGAAAACATACAAATTATTTAAAATTTTTATGCTTAATGTCTTTTTTTTAATTTTATTTTTTAAAATGTACAAAACTTTATTTGAAATAAATACATTACATTTTGTTTGTGGGTTTTTTGCATTGGGTTTGGTTTATTGAATTATGGTAACGTAACTGTGCCTAACGGGAGAAATGCCTTCATGGAGGACTTTCTACGGCAAATTGCCTGGTATAAATGTTACACGAGAGGGGAAAAATACGAAAATACCCATGCAGGTAGCCAGTTCGCCAGTATTCAAACCCGGACCGAACTACCAGTGTTTAGCAACTTTACTGCACGGCCACTTTTATATTGAAATCTATTACACAATTTTAAGATTCGTTTCATATTTTCATAGTTCAATAAAAAATTAAAAAAAAACTTTCTTATTGACAGATAACTGTGACCATAAGAAACATTAACTAATAATGATGGCTGAGTATTTTCTTTGGCGAAACCTTAATTAATATATGACTATCCATTGAAACTATTATAATCACGCCTGATTCCTGCTAACCGCGCATGTAATCTTTTACTACTTCCTACGCCCTCAATTTCATGATTAAATGTCTTTCGAGTTTAAGATTGTCATGAGCCTTTTTTTTTAAAAATGAGCTAATGAAAATTGTCATGATCTTTTTTTTTAAAGAGTGTCATGAGCTTTTTTGGTATGTTTCACAAAGAATTAAGAACTTGCTAATTGTCATCTAAAGAAATTATGGAAAAAAATGCCACATCAAGTAAAACTAACTGCGAATAAAACAAAGTTATCTGGCATCAGTTACCAAATTGATAAATGATGATGTTGTATTCCTATTCAATTTGCTTAGTACTATATCATGCTTTCCTCTAATTTCTTAAGACGGAAACTAGCAGACTCCCAGTTCTCGTATTCAGATTATACGCACATTAGCCATGAAAGCAGGTTATGAAAGTGGAACATTGAAAAGTGAAGGTCAGCCATATGATCAAAGGATAAGAATTACCTTTGAAAGAAGCGGATATTACCTGTATACTTATTAGCTAAAAATACCTGATATTATACGGGATTGCAATAGGATATAGTATTTACTGGTAAACTGCGCTTACGATACAACACAAATAACAAACATGCGTTAATACGTAAGCACCAAAAATGGTTACAAATTAAACGAATAATGCTAAATTACCTCAAAAAATACATATTGCGGCAAATTTAAATCTAAAATATCACTAAAAATCTTTTAAAAGTACAAACAAATAAATTGATTTTTAGCTACCTATACAGAAATCTCCGCGTCTTTTTATCTCAAAAAATACTGGTGCAATTTCTGGATTTCCTATTCGCTAATATGATATTTTATACAGTATTTTACTGTTACTAATAGCATTAATAATTTGACGCTTATATTTTTTCACACTTCTGATTCTTCTGAATGTGAAACATTTCTAAAAAGAGCTTATAACAATAAACTACTATAAGAATACTTGTTTCGCATTATAAAAATTGGAATTATTTTAAATAAAATAAGCAAAGCAACAACCTTATGTTTGGCGTAGATTTAGTCGATAACTCAATTTCGAGGACAAACAAATAAGGTCCTTCTTCATCAAGAGGAAAGAAATCCGCAAATCATGAAAGCGGCGGGCTCAACCGTCGTATTTACACCCAGCGGCAGTAAAACCTTAGGGTATAAATACTTACTTAAAAAGTCCATTTATTTTAAAGAAGTTCTAGTTGAAAATTCAAAAGCCATGCATATTTGCACAAGATAAAAAAATAGCGTTTAAAAATGGCAAAAATATCATTCAGCTTGCAATATTTTAACTGTGGATTTATTTATTTATTTGTTTGCCAACCAGCGGCTGAGCGGCAAAGTCGCTGAACGCTCGTAGTTCGGTCCGCGGCTCGAATCTCAAATTAGGCTGCATAGGTATTTTCGAGGTTTTCGAAAAGTATAACGTGTATACGAGCCAGTTTCTCTTAGAAAGTCTTGCACGAAGGTACCCCTCCCCTCAGGCAGATAGCCCCCGAGTGCGTTGCCACAATCAAATAAATCAAACTTATTAATTTTTTATATACAAATAGTATATTTCAAAGTAAAATAACTAGAAAATTATATTAATAAAGTATTATCTTTTCATAAAAGCCATACGAGTAATATTCAATGTCGTGATCCACTGCTGCAATAATATAAAACAATTTTCTGCACAAAGAAACTTTTGAGGTATTTCTTGCTTGATGGGTGTGCAACTGATGGAAAATACACGAAGGTTGCAGCAATTACTGAAATGAATGTCAAATTTAAATGACAGACAATTCCGCGGTATATATCTAATTCAGTAATTTAAAACTTGAACTTTTCAACCATCCACTCTTGTATTCCTCGAGATTTCCAAGAAAATTTCCAGGAAGTTTTATTACCCCCGAGATTCCAAAAGCGGTTGAGCAAATTCAGAAAAAAAAGTTTTATATTACAATTAGAGTATGCAAAAATTAGGCAACATATAGTAAGGAAAGTAAAGTGCATTTATAGTGTTAAGAGATTACGCCTGCTAGCGTCTGAACAGTAAAGTCGCTGAATTCTCGTATTTCGGCGCTGAGTTCGAATTCCGGCGAAGGGAAGGCAGCACGGGCGTTTTCGTGGGCCTGCCCGTGTGTAATATGCATATCAGCTAATTTCTCCTTGAAAGTCGCTCCACGAAGGCATTCTTCTCATGAGGCAGGTGGCCCTCGAATGCTTGGCCGTAATTAAATAAACCAAACCAGTACGCCAGGCAAGAGACTACTCTCTATTTTCTTCTGCCATTAAATTAACTTTACCTATGCAATAATAATTATATATTTTACATTTTTAAAAAAAAGAAGCCTTTTTTATTTCACGTTTTATTTAGCAATGAAAGCGCACTTAATATTTTGTATTTTAAAAATAATCTTTAATTTAAACAGAGAACATCCCCCACCTTCCTGTTCTGAGCTTTCACGCCTTTTGCTTCTGGTCAAAATACATCTGCAATATTGCCTTCTAATTATCTGCAGACTTACCGCTGTCAGCGGGTTTTCGTCTCTCCGAACTGCATCTTTAGCATCAGAGTTCATATAAGTTGTCACAGTTCATACACAGTCGTTGGAGTTTTTTGTTCTCGTAAGGAACAGAAGAATGCGTAAGCAGAATTGACAAAAGCCTTCCACAGATTAATACTAACTGCTAATTAATTATTCGGAATTTAATCGTTCGGGGATTATTAAGTATACTAATGCAAAACACATTTCTCTTTACAGAATCTAGTTCCATGATTTCTAATAGTGACATTTCTTAAACTAAACATAAACAGTGTTGAGATAAAATACCTGAATGAAAAGCACAGCTGTTAATCATTTTTATTCTTAGACTGTTTAAAAATTTGTTATCAAGTTAAGTGTTTTGGTAAGGGTTTATTTCATTTTATTACGTTAAAAAAAATTTAAGCTAATTCCAATATTCTAGGTAAACATCCAAGAAAATGTTTAATTCTAAGGACTAAAAAAAATAGTTGGAATTCTCAGTAACAAATCAGATCTGAGATTAATATTTAAATTTTAAGTAACAAAATTTTCTGAATATTTTTCTTAAATAACAACCTAAATATTGAAATACGTAAGCTTACAGATGCTGTTTTGAAAGCTAAAATGCAATTTTACATCTTAAAAAGCCCCAGAAACGCTTCAATTTTTAAAAACGCTGATATGAGAAGTCTAGTCTAGTCTGGAAATCTATCGCCGGGATACCACATAAGATGCGGTGTATCCGGCTCACTGAAGTTTGCAACAAAGTGCTCCTAATGTATTTTTCCTGACAAGTAAGCAAGATAACTGAAGCAAGAGAGAAGAAAGATGAGAGTACAGAAAAGAACAGGGGTGCCAGACACCGCAGTGCAAGGAACCAAGACCAACGATGGAGAGGATATCCTGACAAGTCATAATTCATGAGCAAGTGCTATGAGTACATAGCAAAATACAATAAATTAAAATATAAGGAATACATAAACAATAATAATGAATAACAATAAGAGTACGTGAAACACAGCAAATTCAATAAATTTAAGAACATACAGTAATAGATGAAGTTAATATTTACATATATACACTGCAGCAATAACTGCAAAGTTCAATTATTATGTCGGGAAGTTTAGGTCTCTAGTCAAATGTGCCGCAAGAGGTCTTAGGTTGTAGTCTTCTTCAAGGGCTACGTAGTCAAAAACTGAGAATTTATTTAAGTGTTCACATCTTAGTGCCTTTTTAAAGAAATTTCTATTTAGTCTGTGTAAATATTCATTCAGGTATTCAATCCTGAGATCCTTATGCAAAGTTTCATTCTTGACGTAGAAATGAGCGTTCGTAATAAGTCGCAAGGCCTTGTTTTGCAGTATTTGTAATTTTTCTATATCCTTCCTAATATAGGTGGCCTAAGCTGGAGAGGCATAAGTCAGGATTGGTCTAATGATTGCGATATAAATGTGCCTTTTCTTGGCAAGTTCTAAATTTGAGATATGAGAAGATGTACAGTTTTTATAGAAATAGAAACATGACGTCACATTTCCTGCCAGTGAAGCAGAAGCCCTATCACTGGCGGGGAAAAAAAAATGCGCGAGTCATATAACAGCATGATCGAAATTCTCGTCGTGCCAAGACGAAAAAGCCTCTTTCATCATGACAAGACGCAGCTGAAAAAATATTTTAATTTCGTTCAGGTTCTTCCGACAGAAGTAATGTGACCAGATTTACCAAAACAATCCGGGACCAGAAAATTATGGCGATTTCCAAAATAATAATAATAATAAAAAGAAAACATAGCTAAACAATAAAAATACAAAATAACTAAAAATACAAAAAATGCTGAATATTATTATTTCAAACGATGAAGCATAATATTATTTCAAAGAATTAAGTTGTTCATTTGGATTCTTTCAACTAGCCACATACTAATACAATGAAACTTTCTAGATACCCACCCATGGTTCCAAACGGTTTTGTTTTCTCTGAAGTGGTACTGGCCACTTTTAGAAACAGTCGTCTACCGTGTCACCATCAGAAGTTTAATGCTATTAATTATTAAATGCAGCTCTCTTGCTATATATATTTATCCTCAGCTAACATGCTTACTAACGATCGAAACATGCTTGTTCTGAAGGTAGGAGAAATCAGATATAGTAAAATATATTATTATAATATATAAAAAGATTTCTCACTATAAATAATTAATTAACAAAGCTTAATTTACGGTTAGCAAGGAAAAAAATTTCTTATGTCATTTATTTAAATATGCGTACGAATAAGTAAAGCTACAGGGAAAAGATAATGCCAATATTTTTAAACCTGGAATATGAATTTGCTTACACCACCAACGGGTGCACTTGAATAGTGTGCAAAATTTCTTAATAAATATCATTCTTTAAACTTATTACACATTTACCGCCTCTACTAAAATCCTACTTTATTTTATTTTTTCTTAAAACTGTAGTATCTCAAATATAAGATATGGGCTAAATATAACTTCTGTTTTATAAATACTGAAGTCTAAACGTTAATTTGAAAATAAATGTATTTCAGTATAAATTAAATTAATAATCAAATTTTAAAGATGCCTAGAAATTAAAGTCATACCTTCTTATTAAATTGAAATTAAAATGCCAGAATGAATTGCCTTTTTTACAATAAGTTTATTTGTTAGTACAGTTTTGTAAACTTTGATATGCACTTGTATGTAAATGACGCCCGTTTTAAATTTGAACTCAGATTTAAGCTTAAATAAACAGTGAATTTAACATGTAATAAGCTGCTTCTTAAAATATTGATTAACTATTTAATTCTAAAGCTTATATAGAAAAGAAATAAATCATAATGTAAACATAAAATACTAAAAACAGTATAACAGCGAAGTTAAGAATAAACAGCATGAATTAAAAACAGAATAAGGAGAATATCGATTATTTTATCCCTGAAGAAAACGATATTAATGGTTGTCTATAAAAGTAAAAACTATACTTTTTAAAAAATTATTTAGCAAATAAGTAACCATATAAATCTGAAGATATTTATAATTCACCTTTGGAATACACGACTTTAACGTTTTATAATAAAGCAGTAATTACTCTATACCCGATAATTTTTTACTTATTTTATTATCTTCAAAGGTTTAAGCTTCCATTCAAAGCATTTTGTTTGTCTATACTGCACATTTTATGGAAAGGGAAACTGGACCACGACAGTTGTTCTGCTTAAAATTTGTTTACACTGATTTTATGCGCATAAAAACAAGCAATTTTACAGGTATTATAAAAATCATATATTTCTTATACCGTTGTACTATAAAAAAATATTTTTGCTAAGCGATTCTCCAATGCTTGCAGTTGCAGTCGATATTTCTATTACATGACAGCTACTAAAACTATCTATTATTGCTAGTGAAAATGCTTGTTTTCTTAAAAATTTACAGCGCTAAGAAGTAACGGAATTTCAAGGAAAAATCCAGGAACTCTCAGAAAAAAAGAATTAATCAGATATTTTGCAGTGTTAATGTACAAAAATGTGAACGATACATCCTGCGAATAATATATAAAATAGCTAATTAAGGTCATCTAACAAATAAATATATCTTTGATTTTAAAATTTGAAGTTTAACTCCCTTTTATAAATATATTTCGTATTTTACACCTACTCATATTGATTTCATATGCTAGTACAGATTTTTCCGTGATGCGCACAATTTTATTTTTAAATATATAATATTGATTCTAATTATTTCTAAAATTATGAACAAGAAACCAGCAATAAATGACAAATATTATATATATTTAGCATTTATTGCTAGTTTATGCTAGTAAATTATACATATATGTAATAATTTGGGCAGATAGAAAACCAGTTACATATCAGTCGTAGTGGAAACGGTAATAACAGACAGCTTCTGGATGAAATCCTGGAAAAACCAAAAATTACTGGATAATCGCAGCATGATGTTATTATTTTACCACTAGTCTATTATTATGAAGTAGCTTCTTGACTGGCAGAGTACAATGGGTGCAATCTGCATCCCACAATTTTACATAAGCAGATTACATGGTCACCATATATGAAGATAACGAGTGGTTAATTGCATACTTATGAAGCGACAGGAGGGAGAAAACTAAAATGCGTATAAAGCAGCTGAAGTATTTATAAGCTTAGCTCCTTTGCTTGAACACTGAACAGCGATTGGGTGAAAATTTACAGCAATGCGGATTACTGCAGAAGATTAATGATGTCAGATGCTTTGAAGGGAGTGGCATTTAAGTTAAAATTAGGAATCAAAAGGGCTATTGCCAATTAAATTAGCAATTTGATAATATTTTTTTTTCATATTTTTATATCTCACACACACGCACACGTATATGTGATGAAAGTAAAATTCGGAAGTACCGATGTATTAACAATGAGACGTAGAAACGCAAAAATACTGATGGCGTAGATACTTGATATTCAGAAAATAGTATTCGTAATGACTAAGAAACTTGGCAGTCGGGGTGGTTTTAATTCCACTTTATTTTAATTCACATTTGTGGCCACAGTTCACTTGGCACTGTAATTGTGCCTAATTCCAGAACATTTACATTTTTGAATACTATTGCGATAGAAAGACAGCATAGAGGGTGAATCTAAAAAGCGCGCAGGTATCCAATATGGCAATATGTTAACAGAAAGGTTTCAGTTTTGAGAGTTTAGATTCCGAAATAACTACGTCATCAGCGTTACATTTATTTATAAATTATATTTTATTTCTTTATAAATTTCTTTGTTATAAAGCTTTATAGCATTGATTAATCTAGAAATGCCGCCGTTCAGTAATGTTATTATTATTTTTAGAATAAAGAGGAAATATCCAGATATAAAATGAGCTATTAATAAATTAAATTATAAAGCTGATTTACGTACTTTTTTATCTTACACAAACACACACACAGACATATATATCCCACAATTTTACATAAGCAGATTATATGGTCATAGTATTTTATACACACACAAATATATATAAATATATGTATATGTGTGATAAAGGTAAAATTTTCTTAACTATTAAAGTTATATATAAAAGATAAAAAAAACAAGAAAACCATAAAGTGCAAATATAAAATACCTAGAAAGTTATGCTATGTTTAGAAACTGGCTACAAACCCGAAAGAACATATCATTCATCACGCAGAAATTAGATTTTTTGCGCTACATGTAGAGATTTACAAGCACTATCTTGATTTAACCTTTTCATTAAAACAATTAATTGAAAAATGCTAAAATAACATTGAGATGACAGAAACAAGTGCTGTATTGTCGTGTGGGCAGAATGCAGCTGCAGTGAAATCTTCCCAATTTAAATAGAGAACAGGTTTTGAAGTGTTATCTCCTCTTAGTGTTCCCCCTATTTTATTTTTAAGAACAAAGAAAACAGTGCATGAATTAAATGACTTGTGTAGATAAATTCAAAATAAGCAATGTCAGATAAATATTCAACGCGTTCACACGTCAACATCATCAAAATTATTCCAATTGTAACTCTCAATGTAAAGTTCATAGTCTCAGGTATAATAACACAAAATTTGAAATTTAAAATATAAATCTGTTACACTAGTGGTACTATTATAACAGCCATTACCAACTTATCACCGTTTTTTATTCTATATGTCGTTTCAATCATCATCAAAGTGGGTATACAAAAGGTTACTTTAATTATAACTGACGCTTTCAACGCTGAAGACAAGGAATGTATTGAAATTACAGGTAATCAAAGAAATATAATCTGGTAAGAAAACGATAAACGTGATAAAAAGCAAATTTTAATTCCTCACCTGGCCACGAGACTATACAAATGCAAAGTATGTTAAAACTGGAGGCTAATGTTTTATTTCACAAGTTATAAACTAAACTCAAGGGGCATCTGGCAAGCTCAACCTGGTCAAGGTTGGGTTAGGTTATTTAATTATGGCAAAGCACACGAGGACTATCTGCCTAAGGGGAGGGATGCGTTCGTGGAGGACTTTCTAAGGGAAACTGGCTCGTATACACGTTACACATGGGGAAAACCACGAAAACGCCCATGCAGCCAGCCCGTTCGCGGGATTCGAACCTCGGACCGAACTACCAGTATTCAGCGTCTTTACCGCTCGGCCGCTGGTGGGCTGGTCAAGGTTGACTTAGCCTTTCATCTCGTAATGAGTTAAATTCCGTAGTTAAAAAAGCACCTCAGGTCCGGGGATCGAGCCCCGGTGCCTGTGGTGCAGCTGCGCAACGCGTTAGCCTCTTCGCCACCGGGGCGGTCATTTCATAGGTTTTACTAGCAATATAACTTAGTAAATACATAGTTTTAAAAAGTTTCTTAAAATAAAGTTCCCAATTTTATGCAAATGGTCTCAAAATTGTGGGTCCAACAATTTTTTAACAAAATTAAATTTTTTATGTTTTTTTTTTTTTTTTACAGAAAAAATTTCTAGTTAATGAAATATTTATTTACTATTCTTCAATTACTTTGGGGAAAAAAAAGCTAACTTTATTCATATGGAAATCACATAAAGATGCAATCAATAAATATTTTCACCGAAAATGAAAAAACCACCTAAAAGTTTAATGCACGCAGTTTTTAACCAAAGCGAACAGTTAAACACCAAAACGCTCAGCTTCACTTTTGTCTAAATTTTCTTCGAAATTCCGGAATTTAATTGTGCAATAAACATATAAGTCTACCCCAGTTCATAAATTCGTTCTCGTATATCTCAGGAAATGCTGTATGTGAAACTTATTATTTTTATTACTGAAAGTAAAGTGAAAACTTTGTCATTAGAATTCACACTGTACGTACCATGTAGAAAATTGGTTATATTTTCACAGTACTCTTCTCATCCTCTCTGGCTGAGGTTATTTTACTAAGCTATCTACCTCCTCTTTACATCATTTTAAGAAATTTTGCTATCAGATTACACGCTTAAGATCAAATTTAATGCAATAAATCCATTATACTAGCACTGAAGTATTGACAAATTCTTTCGACTTTTCAGCATAATTTCTTACATATTTATATCAGATAGATATATGTTGAGAAACAAACTTTAAATAGCAATCAAGTATTAAATTTTGTATAATCCATTATTTCTGACCATTCGCGCCCCTCTCTTTTTTTATTTATTAATTTTTTAATCCTGCTTCGTATATCTCCGATTAGGAACACAATATGCTAAAACTGTTAATGTTCTAATACGTATATAATAACATAAAATAGTTATTTTCGTCAAAAGCAAAATTTCGATAGTAAAAATGTAAAAAAAATCTGAAAGATTTCAGATTTTAAATTACGTTCAAAGGCGCGTTTTTTTAACGTTTCATGTGCTACCTTTTTTTTTTATTAAATATCATGTACTACGTACTCAAACCATAAAATTCAGTTCAAAATCAATATCGCAAAATCATTTTAAAATGAACATATCTTTAGAATTTCCGTAAGTCTCGTGCGCTGGAGATAAAAATGTTTTTTTTTCCGTACAGTGTTGCCATTGCTCGCTTTGAAATCATTTAGTTTGTTAATCAGAAATTCGTTGAAATGTTACAAAACATAAAATCGATAATAAAGCAAATTTCAAATTCAAAATTAGGGCTTCCAGATGCCCATATTCGCAGTAGGATTACGTCATTCAAAATTCGATGGCTCTAGGTTTTATCACAATGCGAGAAACATGCATACAATTATGCAGATTTTTCATTTTTTAAAATTTAATGCAGAGCGATAACATTTAGTGGCAACAATTTGAAAAGTGAAACGGGCATTCAGAGTGAATCGACGCAAAATCGCAAAACGAAAGTAATAGTCCTTCGGGACTAAATCCCTTTGGACTAATGATAGCAAAATAAAAAAAATTAATATTTATGTAAAAAATACGTATAAAGCAGCATAACTTAATTTTTGTTGTACGGTCGAACTCCGAACAGCCGGATTTAACTAAGGGGCAAAGTAGAAACTCTTACTGGGCAAAAACAGAGGAAATGGAAATAATGTTGTTAGTTAAAGGTCGTCATTTTTTACAGTCCTTTAGTATTTTATCACGAGACTGCTGGAATATGTGAAAAGATTTTGCGCCATCTACAGTGTCTTTTTACACTTTTTCTAGACATTTAGACGTGTGACTGTGGTTTTGTTTGAAGTTCAGCTTTTTATCTACTGAGTTACCTACTCAGTATTTTAAGAATAAGGGGCTAGATTTATTTTTTAAGTATGAGATTCAAAACATCGTTTTGGTAATATGTAAAGTTTAATATTAAATTTCTTTTGACTAGCTTTATTTTTTATTGCTTGGATAACCAGCTATTATTATAAATGCCTTCAGACTCTCAAAGCTTTCTTGATCTACAATAGTAAACTAATCGCTCTCTATGACTATCGTTCAAAGATAGACATATTTCATTCATGTTATAATAAATTTCCATTTCTCCTGCAAAAATAATTTTTATAAAGAATTTTACATTTGATTTTACGTTCTGCTGCATAATTTTTAACTTTAAAAAAAAGTTTAAATCGTTGTTTATCATTTTACTCACAACAAAGACATAAATTTTTAAAGCCGTTAATATTGACAGCTGAGTAGGTAGGTTCTCGTTTAGAACTATTTTTCAAATGATCTCAGACGAACGTATGTTTTTTAGACAAGCATTTAACTTTCTATTTCTTGCAAACAGCAGTGATTTTCGATTTTCCTTTTATTTATAAATAATAGTTCTTGGGCCCTTAGATATTTTTATTCTAATATTTTTACATTGTTCTGATATTAAAAAATAAAAATAGTCCTTCGGAAAGCTCGAAAATACGGTCTTCTATTCAAAATGAATTTATATGAGTTAGTTTGAGTTTTGCAAATTTTAATTATAGTGATTTACGATAGAGGACAGTCTATTAATTGATGATAATTTATTCCCAGTATAAAAGCTGTTGCTAACGTATTTTTTATGCTTTGCCCATTTCAGTTTCTTGCTTAATCAACATCGCTTCAAAAAAATGTGCTAATAGCCAATCTCTACAGAATCAGAAAAATGGTGCAAATTTAATTGCATGAGCACGATATTTATGTTACTTATAAAAATATTTTTATATGTATAAATAATATTTGCTAACCACAGCTATTCGGAAGATTCCAATTTTCCTACAATTTTAAATTCCGATTTTTAAAAAACATTTTCATTTTAATGAGCTAAATTTTAAAAATTACTTTTATGCTCTGAATTTTAACATGACTTTATACATTAGAAGCTGTAACCAGCACGAAGTTCTGTGAATACGGCAAAGGCCCGAATGAATCACCCACAGTTGCTAACGAATTACCAAGTGGGGTTCCTCTTTTTCGACCTTACTGCTTGCTGAATCACCAATTAGCCATTTATTAACTCAACCGACGATCTGTCGGCGAAGCTTATTACTGTGGTGAAAATTCCAGTATTTGTTTAATGTATTCATTCCAAGCCTAGTAATGACAACGGCAAGCGAGACCTTATCTTATATTCCCCAATTAGCTGAACAGGCACTGCAAGAAGAGAGCTTTCACAGGAAGTGTACGTCGTTTTTCTTTCAATCAGATCATGGGTGAATCTACATTAATTCTGAATGAATTTTCCTTCTCGGAATGAGACTCGAAATTAAACAGGACATTAACAATAGCAACGGCAGTTGCCTTTCAGTAAGATATAAATGTAAAACGTGAAATTAGGTATTCTGAAATTAGGAGTCGAGAAACGACAAGGGAGTTCTGAGGATCGATTTGATGAAACATACCGTTGACGATGACACTATTAAATGTGACATGATGCTTTCTCATTCCTCTTTGCATAATAAAATTAAGAATGTTGCACGCACAGTGGAAGCAGTTTCATTCGCAGTTAACATTTCGTACTTCTTTCGAACCAAACAGCATTTCATTGCTTGAAAACAGATATACACGTACACAACATCTGTAAAATGCATCCCTCCTTTCGCAGATACTTTCTATTTGAAAGCTTAGCTTTATTACTTCAATATTTGCATTTTCCTATGATATTTTTGTTTATTTTTTAAAGAAGAATTCAGTTTTCATCGATTCCTGCAATATGAGTGCTTCTTACTTTACTAAGTTCCTTTTTTTTTAATAATTTTCTTTCGTGATCAGGGCTTCGGTACTCATGCTTTTTTTAATCTTCGTCAAATAAATGGATAAAACTTACAAGGCTTTGGTTTCTCTTCACTTTGCTCATCATCAATCACTGGAACGACCAGAACAGATTTAGATATTTAGTTTCCTCAGATAATGATTTTTATATTAAAAAGTAACTACTCCAAGCAAACCGTTTATTTCTGAATAGTAAATTATCTTTTTTAACAGAACAATAAATTATTTCTAAGCAGTTAAGTATAATTTTATTTCGATATTAAATTATATTTTTCATCGAAGCGAAAAGGAAAATATAGCAACACATAGGGGGAAAAAAACGCAACTGTTGATTTTCCTATTTCCAGTTAAAATATTTTTTTTAAATAGACAGTTGCATCACTGTTGCCTAACATGCATTTAATATGTAGCATGTATTTAATATGTAACATATATTTAATATGTAGCACTGATGCTAACTTGTTAGTACTGTAACTCAAGCTACTAATGCATGTTTAATGGAAAGTACAATTCTATGTTTGGATTCTCATACTAAGAACGATGCAATAACAAAATAGACATTTTTGGTGTAGGTCAAAAGGCAGTGTATCAGATTGGATTTTACAAAAAAATCTAGAACAAGCATTCTACGAATGCAAACCGCTAAGGTGCACTGGGACTTGGATCATGAACAACCACAAAATGTTTCTGCTTTACTTTATGGTAGATTTACCGCAAGATATTGAACGGACGTCACGCCATTGCTTCACGATACACATCATCAGCCAAATTCATTTATGGTTAACGTTGGCCACATTTTTTGAATAGAATCTTCGAACATGCATGCGACTATCTGAGAGAAATTATACGAAGGAAAAGAAAGCTTACAGAGAAACCTTAACAGGTATGCAGAAGCATTAGGGTCTTTTGAAGTTGAAGAAGTAAAAAATGAGCAATGCCCTTGTCGAGACTTCGAACGTGGACCTCTCGGATACGCTACCGTTACATCACGAAGGCATGTTCGAAGAAGGGAGAAAATACCTTATAACTAAGCAAGTAAATCGAAAGCAACTGAAAATTATTGATTTCAAGCCTCAGCAAATATGATTACGTTACAGGAATTTTTTTTAATCTTTGATATAGTTTGCACTTATTCATTAACAGTTAGCTCTTCAGTGTCTTTGCCAACGTCTGTCAGTATCTTCAATGTCTTCAATTCTTTCTTTGCTTTCTTTAGAAAACATTTCTATTTCAGAAATAATAGGTATTAAATAAAGACTTTATGTTCTTTCCTTGGGGATGTAAATTTCTCATATACCCAATATCCATTCAGTTTCTAAAACATCAATGATGCAAAAGTTTCGCCGTGTGTACTGAATGCAAAAGGTACTTCTAACTAATTGTCCACGACCACGACCACGCACCCCGACGCACTGAGAAGATATAAAGGAAATTGGACATAAATTGATATGCATACAGGTTTCGACGGAAAATGCAAAATTTTACATTTTGGCTGCCAATGAATGAACGCTTGTCGCTACAGCGCATCTGATCTGAGCAACTGGCACGATATTTAAGAGGAGAATTACGATTTCAGGTCATAAATTCTTCACGAATATCATTCCTTGTACTCTGGTAGACAGAAATTATGCCTCGCATACAGGTGCACGAACGATATGCGCAGATGTCAGAATTTGAAAGAGGTCGTGTAGTTGGGCTCAAAGAAGCCGGTTGGTCTTATTGGCGAATAGCTCGACATTTGAGCAGGAGCGATGCCACTATTAGACGATGTTGGCAGGAATGGGTGGACCATGGCCGCACATAGCGTAAAGAAGGAAACGGTAGGCCTATAGAAACGACAGAACGTGAAGACCGAGCAATCGTCAGAGCGGCATTCACAGCCCCAGATGCATCATTATCATCGATTGTACGTACAACTAGTGCTTCAGTGACCGCAAGGACCATTCACAGACGGTTCACAGAAAGGCGGCTGAGGTCATGGCGCCCCTTGCGCCGACTACCATTGACCTCTGTACAACGTCAAGCCCATTTGCAGTGGTGTCGGGCTCATTCACACTGACTGGAGACACTGACATATCACTGACTGGAGTAGAATAGTCTTCAGTGATTAGCCCCCTTTGAACTGAGCCCCGATGACCAGCGAAGGCGAGTCTGGAGACGCCCCGGACAGCGATGTGATACCAACCTGACTGTCTTCCGGCAGACAGGCCAGCAACCAGGAGTGATGGTCTGGGGTGCCATTTCATTTCACAGTAGGACCCCTTTGGTTGTCATCCGTTGCAACTTTACAGCATAGTGGTACGTCGACGAAGTTCTAAGGCCCGTTGCGTTGCCCTTCATGTCACGCCACCCTGGGCTTACATTTCAGCAAGATAATGCCCGCCCCCACACTGCACATGTTTCTACTGCTTGCCTTAGTGCTTGCCGAACATTACCTTGGCCAGCAAGGTCGCCGGATCTCTCTCCTATTGAGCACTTTTGGAACATTATGGGAAGAGCCCTCCAACCAGCTCGGGATGTTGACGATCTAACGCGCCAGTTGGACAGAATTTGGCACGATATCCCTCAGGACTACATCCGCAACCTCTATGAATCGATGCCAAGCAAATAACAGCTTGCATAACGGCCAGAGGTGGACAAACGCGTTACTGACTCTGTCACTCTGTCACTTCAATAAATCACCCAATTTTTCTCAAACTGTAATCATTTGTTTTTCTGTACATGTACATCACTTCTACTGATTTTCGTCTCATTCGGATAACTCCTTCTTGGTGACTCTTTTATTTTTTTTTTGTCTAAGAGTGTATAGATATATTATTAAAATGAAAACTTCTGTTCATAAAGATTTATTTATAAACAAAGACACCAAAAAAAAAACCCTGTACATTTACAAAACTGTGATTAAAAATAAAAGAAAAAGAATTCATATATACCGCTTCTCAGACTTTTAGCAAAGGTCATACATACTGCGTACTGATTATCTTTAGACATGCGCAATCCATTTACAGAATTTACCATTCATCATAATTCAGTCATGTTCTTTTTAAACCAAAACATAAATAACATTGTTGTTTCATCAAATAGCTGAAGCGAAATTAAATAACTATATGCAGACAGTCTTTCAGACCCTAATAAATTGTGAACGAATTCAGAAATCATTAGAATAGGCAAAAAAAACATACACTGCGAGTATTAGGTACGGATATTATTTTCGTAATTTTCTCGTGAATTGTATATATTATTTTTTTTTTTTGTTCGGATGACGTGCGACCTCTCTTACCGAAAACGTAGGATAAGTGATCTCATTCGCGGAGAAGAATCACGTAGAACTTCAAAAAAAGAAGACACACATAAAAAGCAGCTAGACGCAGAAGGGATCAACTGTGCAGATTTCTACCTGCCATCGGAAAATTCTCCAATCTTAGCTTACGTACTAAAAGGCATACTTACACCACGTGTATCCGACCAATTCTTTGCTATGCTGCTCCAGCATGGAATACTGCCAGAAAGAATCAACTCCATCAGCTACAAATAGTGCAAAATAAATTCTTGCGTATCATCACTGACGCTGATTATCCCATTAGAAACTAACTTCTGCATAGGGACTTAAAGCTCGAAACAATCTCAGATTACATCAAAAGGACTAATGAAAAATTTTTCGCAAAAGCCGTTCAATGTGACTTTGTTAATTATTCGCAAATTTTCAGACACAACTATCAGACAAGACACAACTATCAGACCTCTCGCTGCTCACACCATCATGGGAGGCAACCAGAACTTTGTTTTCTAGCTCATCAGTCGGTGGTTCTAGCTCATCATACTTTCACAGTATCTGATCTCAACTAAGGTTGTTTTTTGAACTATTTGGAATTTTTTCTGTTTTTGAATTTGTGTTGACTTTTGCTGTATTGGTTTTCATTGTAGCATCATTTTTTTGCTGATTGCATCTGTACATAGCACCTTACATGTTGTACTTTGTCATCATATCAGCTCGATCTTAGAACGTCAATGGTCTTTTCTTCACTCGTCAGGTTCTGCGATTTTATCATATTTTTTACCTTGGTCCTTTTTGGTACCTCTATCTTTTCTTTTCCTACCCTCCAATTTCTCTTCCGAGATGTTTCCACGTCCAGAATTCTCTATGTCATGTGCCTTCGAGCTTTCCTTCATTAACCGGCATCACTGCATTTTGCAATAGCCCGATTATAATAAGCAGTCTAAGGGATCAACGGATGATTGAAGAGGCACATTTAGCTAGGATCTAAGCAAATCACGCATTGTTACTTACATATTAGAGTTTTTGCTTACTGATTAATTGTTTACTTTAATTAACTGAAGTAAATCAGGTAACCTAATCTGAAAGCTAGGAACTACTTGCCAAGGGCTATCTTTATGGAACTTTTAAAATAATAATCATGTCACAAAAAATTCTTATTATAAAATGTATTACAAATCATGATATATTACTTGCATATTGATCACTCTTTCTGGCAAAGCCTGGTTTCCCGGGAATCCCGGATGAGAAATTTGAATAATATATTGACTGATAACTGATGTCTAAAGTTTTCTCCAAAAAGCAAAATAAGCAGAAAAAGTTTAGAAACGTAGCTGTGAATGTTGAAATTATTTGAAAGAGTGAGAAACATCTAATAGCCTAGTCCACGATCCCAATTATTCTTGCCGGGGGGGCAGATGTGAAAAAGAAGAAAACTTTTTTATTGTATGTACTATTTTTCTAAAGTCCGGACAGTGATTCCGAGAACATTTAACGAACATAAAAAAGGATGTCTTTTTACAAATTAGGGAGAAAAAAGAAAGTTAGGAAAGATTTTTAAGAGTTGATTCCTGTGCTATTATCAGACTTGAAGAATATCTGAATACTTACGGTTATTCTTGCTTCAAACATAAATAAAATTTTGGCAGTATAATTGATTTCCCAGGCGTAGCATTAATCCTTTAGCAGCGAATATTCATTTATTCGGTCGCTCAGGTAGGACAGTAAAAGCTAGTTTCTCAGTTGAAAGCAACCATTGCTTGGTCTTTCCAAATCAGTAGGGAAGGAATGCACATCTTAAATTAGTTTCAGTTAGTAAAGGCATACGAAAGTTTTGCATTTTATTTATTCCATATCTGAAGTACTAGCAAATTTTATTTCCTTAACCATTATTTTTTACATGAATAGAGGAAATCCGCTTCTCATTGCATGCAGTGGTGCTGTAGCACCAGTTCCAAGCATAGGTCGCAGTAAAAATACTTAACCCTTAAACACAGAGGTCGGGTCTGTATGATCGCGCCAATATTCTAGAACTGCGAAACTGCTTATAAGTTATATAGCTACTTTTCTCTTTTTCAGTACTTTCAAGTTGACATAAAATATAATTATTCCTAATTTTTTATTAAATTCTACCCATTAGTTTTTTTAAATAATTTTTTTAACTGGGCCGCGGTCATATAGACCTCACCTCTGTGTTTAGGTTACTTTTTTCTCGAATGAGGGGGGGTGGCTTTATTACTACTTGAGCCATTTCAGCAGCCGGTAATTATTTCAGGCCTGGTAAGATATAGTGCCAAACTGGAAAAAACTGATTTTTTGATGGAGTTATTATCGGAATTAATGAAACCACATATGGAATGAAGACTTTAAAAGCTAATTGTGAATCGATAAATAAAATGTGCATTTAGAGAGTGCTAGGAGTTTCCAGTGGAATCTATTCTAACCGAGATGTAACTGATACCCTTAAAAAGTGCAAAACATGCTCTCTTTGTCCCCCTAGACTGAGAAGAAAAACTGCTATTTATGTTTCAGCTGCAAGAATCCGATATGTAATGAATGTGCCGAGAGAATTTGCAAAAATTGTGTTGAAAATACTTAAAATAATGTGCTGCAGTTTTTAATATTCTTTATATATTATCCTTTTTTTTTTGCATTATTTTATATAATCCAGATTCTGCAGATGGAAAATTTATTAAATAGTTTAGTTTGTATGCATTTGCAAGTAAGCAGTGTTTATTTTATTTATATGATTAACTCTTCCGTACTTTTTCACATGTGATTTAAAAATTAATTTTTAATGCATTCATTTTAGAGTTCTAAAAAGAAATAATTACTTCAGTATAACAAGAAAAGCATATTAATGCTTATATAATAACAAGAGTACATTATTTTAAAATTTTATATTTTTTAAATGCATAAAATAGATAGAACGCGGCCTGAAAGACCCCTCCTCTGTGTTTACGTAACAGAAAATGAACGTCTATACTTAAGGGTTAAAGCCTTCAAGATCTTTTAGTTTGATCCTGGTCTTTACTTATGAAACTGTTTTGAAGTCTTGGGAATATGGAGATGGCAAAAATAAACTACCATGTTTTGATGGTTTGATTGTTTTCTAGAGTTTCCAACAGATTGCTGTAAATGCCACATGAGAATAGACATTCTACTTTATATTTCTTATGAACTGCAAATTGACATATACGTCTTCGAATTTGGCATTTGATTCTGTCAGTATACAGATGACAGTTAAAGTTAAATGATTTATCAGATGGTCTTTTTTCAACGCCTCAATCGAAAAGAGAATATTTTCCTACATCATCTTTGTTTTAACTAAACAAAAAAGTAACTTAGATAGAAATAGCCTGAACTGATACGGCTTTAATAAAATGGCTTTAAATAATGATTAAAATACTCGGTACTTATGTGTTATCGTAACCACTTTAGTAGAAATCGCCAAAGTCTGCCAACCATGCACGTTAACTATATCCATTGTAAATTGCAATCAGAATATTCACCAAACCACTTTTTTTTTTGGCAGAAAACCGCCAAACTGTGCCAAACTGTGCCAACTGTGCCAACACTAATATCAAATACTCATCAAGAATTTCCTTAAAATAATCACAAAGTCCGCAAAACTATCCTAAGACGTTTGATTTTTTTTTAATGTTCATATTCACAGCAATGATTGATAGTAGCATCATTCTCAATTAGAAGAATCGGTTGATTTCTGAGCTACCAGCCCTATACAGAACTTAACTTAGATTCGATTTAGATATGACAGCCTAACTAAGGGAACATCTTGGGGAAGAAACTAACATGATTTTATCGATGATTAATGAATTATTTCTGAGACATCGCACGAGGATCATTTTAATATCTATTAGAATCTTGAATTAATTCACAATAACATTAAAATATTCCGCCATTTGTTTTCATCATCCTAAAAGTGAGAACATACTGTCACGCAGCAATAAAATGATAAGAAACAATATTTCATTATTTATCGTAGTGCCTTTTATTGTCGAGTAGCGTGATTAACAAAGAAACACTTTTGATTTCTACTGAAACTAAATTTCAGTCGAAAAGACATTCTGTTACAATAAAAATGTTATATCTAATAAGTAAGTCTGTCACGAAATTGATCTTCTGAGATTAAAACAGGGTGCAGTTCGCCGTTTCACCAGGATCACGTTTATGAAGTTGATTCTGCTCGACGAGACCAGTTGCCAGGCAACCCAGAAAACATCTTTAAACATTAGCCCACTTATGCATAGCCATCTATTATCTGAGAAAAGGCAGATTTCTATTTAACTGATAGTGTTTTTATTATAAGGAAGTACTTTCAAGTAGGAATGAAATATTCTTAAGATAACAATGGAAAATGCTTTTCAATCTTCTAAACATTTCGGTTAAATTACGGAAGTCAAGGAAGAGTACTTTAATCAAAATATCCGAGAGAATATTTAGGACAGAATATTTTAATCAAAAGAGAACATTTCAGGAACATAAATTAAGTTCTCTTTTGATTATATATTTCAATATTCGGAGGAAAAAATTTAAGGAAGAAAATAGAAAAGGAAAAAAAACCATCCAGTTTAGCACAAAATATTATTTTTAATTAGTTATAAGTTTGGTATAAAATATTATTTTAAATCAGTTCTTCTAATTCATCAAAACCATTGATAAGAATAAATACTGACATTAAGCAGTATATTCAGAAAATGATGACATAAGATATCTCTCGCCATTTTAAAAAACGTTTCATTTAACTATTTGCCAAAAAATAAATGAAAGAAATTGAAGGGGAAATTCTTAAGAGGAAATATTTTCTTTCCTTTCTTTCTTTTTTTCTTTCCTTTTTTTCTTTTTCTTTCTTTTTTCTTTCTAAGTATAAAACGAACAGAAAATCTTTTTTAATACAAAAGGTTTGAAACATTTTGTAAGAAGAAGTAATGAATTTTATTTTGAAAGAAGAAAATATCCTCTAGTTTCAGGGATGGCCAACCAGCGGCATGTGTGCCATAGTGTGGTATGGTAAAGTTTTAACAGTGGCACGGGAAGACTTATTGAAAAATTAAAAGATCTGAAACGTTTCTTTCCCACATAAACATATTAGAATAAATATAACTCTTTGATTTTTAATTTAGTGTTTATTTCACTTCACTATAGCGACACTCCGGCACTATTCTCCAAATTCAACTACAAACACATAGGTGGAATACCAAAGAAAATATATCGCATGATGGAGTAATCGAATTGTTGGCTACATGTTCGAATGCAAATATTATTCCACACAGCCTTATCGCTCAGGTACACTGGTGTACCAAACACCGTTCCACGGATGCTGATGCAAATACCATAATAAACTCCAGTGGTATAATACAGAAATAAAACAAATAAAAAAATCTGATTTATACACACCACATGACTTCCTTGTACGCAATATTAAATTATACGAAATTTTCTCGCATTTCATTAAAACATATTGAATTAACAGTTAAAATTCTGCATTAAATCTACTTCGCCTATAGCGCATAAACCGCAATAGAATAAATGTACTCTTTAAAGTTCACTATATTTATTTACCATAGCCACACTTGGCACTAGGTTCACTTAACAGCGTTATATCTCATTCATTTTATAACTCAGCGTGAGCAAAAATTATAGCATCTGAAGAATTACCACAAGTTCTATTCAAATACTATAATAAATCTAAAAGGATGTATAAAAGAAATTAAACAAAACAAAAATCTGAAAGTTTTCAGATTTTAAGTTACGTCCAAAGGAGCGTTTTTTTAACATTTTGTGTGTTACGTTTATTTATTAAATATCATGTTCTCACATAAACCATAAAATTCATTTCAAGAGCAATACCGCAAAATAATTTTAAATTGAGCATATCTTTAGAATTTCCGATACACGGTCTTACGCGCTGGAGATAAAAATATTTTTTCTGTGCAACGTTGCCATGGCTCGCTTTGAAATCCTTGAGTTTGTTAATCAAAAATTCGTTAAAGTTTTACAAAATATGAAATCGATAATAAAACAAATTTCAAATTTGGGCTTCTAGATGCCCATATTCGCAGTAGGATTACGTCATTCAAAATTGGATAGCTCTAGGTACCATTGTTTTATCACAATGTGAGAAACATGCGTACATTTATGCAGATTCTTCATTATTTAATTTCTTCAAATATAATATAAGGTGAAAATATTTGGTGGCAACAATTTGAAAAGTGAAACGGACATTCAGAATGATTCAACGCAAAACGAAAACAATAGTCCTTCAGGGACAAAGCCTCTTTAGACTAATAAAAAAGGAACAGTTTTTCACAGACGATTCAGAGCCGCTTATCTAATGCGCATGCGCTACTAATTAATTCAGTTCTGACTTCGCGGTGAAGCAAAAATACATAAAAATTTAAAATATTTTCATTAAAAATTGAAAGATATAGAAAACATAAAACACCAAGTACAGTTAAAACAATTAAAAAAATAGTTTTTACAATTAAAATTACAATTTGTTCACAAAAACCAGCTAATAACTTAAATGATAATTCCAGAATGAATCAAGCATAATTTAATTAGCAATAATAAAAGAAGATGTTACTTTGTTGTTGTGAAGCTTAGTTTCTCTAGATTGACAACAAATCCACTATTCTCCTAAGCTTCAAATGTAAACAGATATGTCCGTTATCAACTAAAAATTAGGCTTAGCCGCACCTATAAAACTTTTAAATTGTTGACAGTTCCACAATTGTTGCATGCAGGTTAGCTTAGGGCATAAAAATCTTAAACGAAAGATAAGAAAAACATAATTTAATAATTTTTAAAGCAAAAAAATGCACAATTTACAAACATATACGATTAAAGAAACTGAGCTGACTGAGCCGAGTAACAGAGTGGATATATATATACATACATTTATATACTTTTGGTGCAGCTGATTGCAACCAAAATGCGAGGTGCACATCTACATGTTATAGCAGCCTTATACAAAATTTCAACGTTCTGAGGCTCCTTGTTTTTAAGTTATGCGAAATACATGCACACATACGTACGTACGCACGCACAGACGCCACGGAAAAATCTCTTCAGAATCCATTTTAAATCAGTTTTATAATTATTTTGCGAGAAAAGAGTCTTTTAATCTGTCCTTACATACGGATGCCACTCAAAAACATCGTTAAATCGATAGCGGTCCAAATAGATATTTTCTTAAAAATACGGTACCCGAAATTTTTCGCGATTACAATACTTCCTTTTTACTTCGCACGACGAAGTAAAAAGGATATTCACAGACGCTTGAACGACGTTTGCGCCGCTCCTAAGCGTTCTCTGATTTACACAAACTGGAGACATTATTACTTCGTTATTTCGTTGGCTCAGTTGATTTTAAACTGCCGAGTAAGCTTATTTCAACTGTTTTAGACTTTGGCTTCGAGCGTTGTTGTTTTAAAAATTGTTTTTTCTCTATATCCATGAATAAACCTTAGACATCGAAAAGAAAATATGAAGAGGATATTGCAATTCGTGATTTTAAAACTGTCTGGGAAGAAGAATTTTTGTTTACACATCAAAATACTCCCAAGCCTGTTTGTTTTGTATGTGGAATTTGTATAGCAGCATTGAAAAACTTTAACCAGGGCTGACAAGTCAAACATCTGCATAGCGATTTCAACAGCAAATATCCTGTCGGATCACACTTAACGGAATTTATCAATTAAAGTATATGGTTAGCTGGCCAGACTCCTTGTTCCCGAAGAAAAATGACATAATGGAAACTATAGTGAAGGTTTTTTATGAACTTTCTCTGTTGTTAGCCCTCAAGAAAAACCTGTGTTCTGATAAAGAGGTAGAAATAGCGAAAAAAAAAATAGCCTTTTATTATTTACCCAAAATGTCGGTGATGTAAACGTCAAAAATATGGTTGATAAAATACCTTTGTCTAGAAATACTGCCAAATGACATGGGCAAGGATGTTGCCACACAAATTGTCTCTGGACTAGAATATTGCAAATAATTTTCAACTTTCTAAATACTTTAACTTTGGATGAAAGCTGTGGCAACACAAACAGTCCGCAGTTAAGCATATTTGTGCGTTATAAGAATGATAACTGTGATATTGTGCAAAAACTTCTTCTTGATTTGCGTAACTAGTTTTAATTGCACTTTGAAGTTAACAAAGTAGATACTGTTTATACAGATGGAGTGCCTTGCATGGTTGGCAGGATAAAAGGTTTCGTCACACTGCTTGAAAATTATTTAGGAAGTTTTTAAGTTCCATCGACTAAGAAGCTCTTCGTGCCAAGGACTTAAATCTGTCTTCTGTTGTTGACCCTGTAGCACGCTGTATCAACAAAATATGAGCTCGGGCTCTAAACTGACGACGATTTCGTGAGCTTTACTTGAAAAGAAACGGAAGAGGATGGTGAGTTACTTTTTCACTGTAGTGTATGCTGGATTTCCAAAGAAAGTGCACTCGCGAGATTTTGGAATTTGAAGGAGTGTGTTTCAAAATATCTGGAAGAAAGTAATGAATGCCCAGTGAGTGCTTGCTATTCGAAATGATGACTAGATTTAGCTGTTCTCACCGATATTATGAGACATTTAAATATTTTAAACTTACGTTTACAGTGAAAAGAATATTTTCTCCACCCTAGTTAGTCATATATCTTCTTTTGTGAACAAACGTTTGCTTTTCTGTCTCGATTTCGGAGAAATAAGATTAACACGTTGCACATTAATGCAGGAACTGACAACCATGTCAATAATGATCCGAACTATGATAGATTTAATATCCATTCTACAGGATTCATTCAGTGCTAGGTTTGGCGATCTTCAAGGTAATAAAAAAATGCTGATCTTTTCACAAGTCCCTTTTTCAATTTCTATGCACGACGTTAATTGTTACCAACTGAAATCCAAATCGAAATTATTTACTTACAGCAGCATACTACATTGAAAAGCAAATATAAGGAACTTATTTCAACTGCAAGTGATACAAATTATATTGGTATTTTGGAAACTTATACCAACAAGCAATTTTTCAAACTGACGCGATTTCGCAGTCAGATATTGTTGTAGGTTTGGAGCAACATATGTTTGTTTTTGAAAACATGCTTTCTATTATGAACATAATAAAATCAAAATATCATTCAAGATTAATTTGATATGCATCTGAAACACGTAATTTTGCTGGCATATTCAAGAACTAATCCCAACAGAGATGAGTTGGTTAACTAAATATTCAAAAATTATATTGAGAACTGACTGTTTAATAGTTATTTAGAATTAAATGTTTCAAATTATTCATTTTGATTTTATACATAACCTAACTGACTGAGCCTTTAAAAATGTTTATTAACAATAAAAACAATGCTTAACCATAAAGTTGAAAAGTTAAAAGTGGCATGGATAACTTTTTTTTCATATAGTGGCGCTCTTCTCAAAAAGGTTGGCCACCTCTGCTTTAATTCATTATGAATATGTAAAGTGGAATACAATAAAACAAATCAATTGTCCTTATAAAAATAACTAAAAATATTATAGTGCAATATTCGAAATACGTCTATGATAAATATACGAGATAATTAAAGTTGATCACGTTTAACTGCAACTTTAAGTACTACAATTTTTTTAATCTATATTAAAACCAAAGCTGTATGTAAGTAAAGCGTCGGCACTCCAATACTATAAGATGACGCCAAATTGCAGCGCCATTCCACTGCAGTGGTGGCGATGTAAACTAAATCTCTTCCCCTCCTCCTCTCCCCTGCAGTGACGTCATGGAGGTTGGAAGTAAGATGGCCGCAATGGGTTTTGACACGATTGGATGTAAATATTTTGCAATTACGTCGTAATTATATATATAAATGTATATATTTTCTATTTGTACAGTATTTCAGAGTCCTAAGTATACGAAAAGAATACATTTTTAAGCAAAGTTTATTGTTATTAACATTAAAATTATGCATTATTTCTTCTCCACTTACAGAGCTTCTA
>KK113246.1:42075-57468 GCA_000611955.2 Stegodyphus mimosarum
AAAAAAGATTTTTTTAAATATTATTTAAAACTTGTACCTTCGTTATTATAAAATATAGGGGAATAATTCTTTTAATTATCAGATTTTTTTACCTTTAATTTCAATAATACATATCCTAAAACTCTTCTTTATTACTTCCTTACGCATCGTCTCAAGGAAACGTGTAGAAATATATTCCATCAGATTTCGATGAAATCTTACTCTTGCAATGCTTAATCCGCAGTACTGATACGCCATTAGAGAAAATTTTAAAAAAAAAATGGTTCTGAAAAGAGCCTTTTGTAATTAAAAAGTATAAAATTAATAAGTTATAAATAACACAACCAAAGCACGTTAGAGGCTAACAGGATTTCGGTAGAATCAAATAAACAACCAAATCAAAACAACCAATGACTGATAAGAAAAGGAGCATGCGCAGTTTTACTGATTATGTTTCCACATCGCCACCGCTACGAGCGCTGCGGTCGTTACGAAGCGCAACTTCTCCCATTGAAGTGTCGACGCTTTACTTACATACAGCTTTGATTAAAACATATTTAATTCAATAATTAATACTTGTATTAGGAATAATTATTAGAAATAACGGCTTAAGATGCCAGTTAGGTTAGGCCTACGTCTGAGATGGTAGTAATAGTTATTTATATATACTCGCGGACGCATTTCTTATTACTTACAAGCTTTTAAGTATTCTATTTATTGTATTGAGACATATTTTTCTGGAATGAAATAGGTATTCCCACATAATTTTTACTCGGAGTAATTCATCCGATTCGTCACGATAAATGCTGATATCAGAGAGCTTTTGGAATTACTTGCTGAACCCCGAATTTACACAGAAATCAAGTTCCGCCGGCACTAAACGATTCTCAAACCGATTTGTATGCCTTGACACTGTCCCTTCAAGTTACAGATTTCATAATGTCAAGTTGAGAAGGATATTACTTATGAAGATATTGCTTCTCTAACGCTCAGGCATGTCGTTTTACGCTTCTGAATACCTTAAAGACTTTCGTCGATCTCGTCGGCAAAGTAACACGAAGTCTTTCAGATGATTCACCGTATATAGAACTTAAAACCTTAACTGCGATGCTTATACAAATATACCTACTAACCGTAATTTGAGCACCCTCGAAAACATGCTTGAACTCCGATAAATGTGCATCAAACGAATTCTTAGCCGGAATATGTTAATAGTCCCAAAATGGAATTTTGTGTCACCGCTATTAACAGGCTGTATCACGTTTCAAATCGCTGCCGACAAATATTATTGCCCCGTAGTATTTTTAAAGAGATTAAATAAAGAAGAGCCTGCAGATAAGTATACATGTTCCTCGCATTTAAAAAAACAAAGATACCTACAGCCATCGAATTTTGAATAACGTAGTCTTCCATCCGAACATGTGAACCTGTGTAAAACTTTAATAAATTTTCGATTAACAAACTAAATTATTTAAAGCAAATAGCGGCAACACTATACGGAATAAAACATTTTTATCTCCAGCTTGCGAGGCTGTATATCGGAAATTCTAAAAGTATGCTGTTTTAAAATATTTTGTGCTTGAGATAAATTTTTAAAATCAAGATACTGTGTTTCTAAAATGTTTTGTTCCCTGGTCTGTTGTCGTTGTCCAAAATACTCACAGTGCAGAATTCATCGAGCTTCCAAAGATATATTTAAAAAAGCTTTCAGACTTTGTTGGCGCAGACGACTATACGCTTGTTAGCTAATTATGGTGCTTTATGCTCTTCTCACAAGTTTCAATTGAAATTGTTATTTTCAGACTGAAACATAACTGTAATAGAACCCTAATTGAATAGAAATCTTCTATTGATGGTAAAATGTTAAACTCTAGAAATTCCAAAATATAACAGGAATAATGAAGACTCACATTTAATACGATTTTAATAAAATTTCCTCGTCAATTTTGGTAATGCCACGGTAGTGAGTAAACTAGTTGAAAATTGATCCTGGGTTTGAATCCCAATTGAAGCTAAGATCTTTACACGATTACCATATGAATTTTCCTTATGTAATCATACGTTTATCTTTTTTAATGCTTCATTAAAAAAAAGATTTAAGAAAAAGAAGAAGCTATCACCTATTTAAGCCTACCACGTCTGAAAAAACGTAAGAACTTTGCAGAATTTCTTACTGTGTTATAGAAAAACAATTCCACTTACTCTTTCGTGAAGGCTTCTAAGATCATTGGTAACAACTTGGGGTTGTCTTGTATACAGTGTCTCGTAGCCATCGTCGTCATTTGCAATTTCAGCATCGATTTCTTGCTCTAGTTGCACTAAAAGGGGTGCAGGCATACCGAATTTCACGCCTCTCCTGGCTACTTCCAAAAGGCATAAAATGAAACTACGCTCGTTCTTCCGAAGCACTAGGTCGTCTGTTTCGAATAACAGGCACTCTTTGATGTTGAGAGAACGGCACCAGCTAATAAAATTGCTCACATTGTCCCTCGCATGGAAAGTTTCTGGTAATACGTCGTAGCGATATACCACATCGCGATCTGGGATCGGTACATCACCGTGCATTGCGTTGCCACTCCTTCAAAAAAATTAAGAATATTTATTAAATAATACAATAATAAACAATAATAATGTTTACTTACATCATGCGCGATTATTCTCATATAGATAAAATCTTATTTGCTAAAAATTTAAATTTCAAGCTGCTAGTTTCGCAGCTATACCTTTTATGAAGAATAATAATTTTGAAGTTCTAAAGGCATTCAAGTATATAATTTCGTGTTATTACTAATGATTCAATATTTTTCAAGTTCAATTGCATTCATTCATACTAATCACGCTACAGAAAAAAAATACCTCAAATCTTAAATTTTGCACTTATAAACTCCTTTGTGGTGGTAGCTCATGTACATGTGACAGAACGAACTGTTTACAAATTGACAATTATGCAGCATAAGCGTTTTGCGTTTCGGAATGTGGAAAATATTAATACGTTGCTCCTGTGCATTCCTAAGACAGTAGCATAACAAGCAGTCAGACTATTCTACCTACAGTTAGAGACTATTCTTCCTCAGTTACAATAAGTTACCTACTGTTCATGAACATAGGCTGTCTCGATAAAAGCTTTGAACATCTTAGCGCTTTTAGCAGAAATTTTGTGAGCATAGAACATAAAAGTTTACAAACGTTCATATTGTGAAGCTTATGTTCCAAGACTAATTTTTTGGAATATTTCATGATGTCGATGAGGATTGAAACCCTATCATATGCTTGTTATGCGCTGAAACACTTACAAAAGACGATTATCTTAAACGATAAGAATTTTATAATTTCCTGCAAGAAGCATTGCAAAATGATGACTTTTCCACCCAACTGGTGTTCAGTGACTAAATGCCGTTTTATTTAAGTGCAAAGGTGAACCGTCATAGTATACGAAGGTCAGAAGCTTTTGGGATTTTTGATAAAACTTTTAACATAACGGGATTTTTGACAAAACCCGTTCATGTTTCACAAAATTCATGCCATCTGCGCATTTTCACTGAAAAGGTGAATGGCTCCTTTCATTTCATAGTAATACAATGATGGTATGACATTCTCGATAAACTGCAATTGTAGCTGTTTCCACGACTGCAAAATCATTCTGACTACCACTGATTTCAGCAATATTGGGCACTAACGCATTGGCATATTGAGATGTGACATTACCTGAAACATGAGCGAAGTCCGTATCATTAGCTGAAGAATGAACTAAGTCCCATGCTGATGGACTCAACTTATGAATTAGATGTTCAGATGGCCATCTAGGTTTTTCCAGCTTACTTACATTTTTCCATTTTTGCCTTGAGGGATACACTGAAGAAGCCGTTTACATGCCATCAATATTGAATGAACTTCGGATCCATATTAATATATTAATGCTGCTTTAATGACCATCGGAAATGCTACAAAGCATGTGGGCCAAACTATTGGTTTTAAACTGTGGTTTATCAGTGCAGATTATCAATAAAGATAGTCCAAGTGGAATGGCGAAGCATTTTATAAAATAACAGATGAATCTACATACAGATTATTATGGAGATGTTCTATATGTTCTGTATATTTGAAAAGTGAAAAGATATATAATGTAATTCCGTAAAAATATTTAGTCTTTTAAATTAGCTATATCGTGAATTAAATGTTTTTTAAGCAACTGAATCGGATTCAAAATTTAAAAAAAATAATATTCTTAAGAACTGATTTTTCTGAATGGCAAGAGACTTGAATGAAAAGTGAAACTTACAGTTAATAGAAGTAGAAAAAATTACCTCAACCTTATTCAGATATGTCTTGTTACTAACATTAATAATATTAGAAGTTAAATCATACTTCGGAAATATTATAAGATAAAAATGTGTATCATATTTAAATGTGTAACAGATTTGTAAAAGCCTAAATAAGTTACATGTTAATATACAATAGAAAGAAAAAGCTTAGATTTTCTTTTTTCTCATTATTAATTCTCCAAACATTTTTTAACTGAAATAAAGGTTGTTTACCTGCTGTTAATGTCACACGCTACCTCGCTTAGAACATCCAGAGACTTCAAAACATCGAGAGCCTTAATTAATAAAGTTTTTTAAAGAAAGAACGTTGCTAAATTTCATTTCTCGCCTAAAGTTTTATTATGTTGTGTTGTTACTTATGCTCACTTGTCTGACAGAACGTCAGCCCAAGCCCACGAAATTCCTCCTGGCAAGGATCGCAAGATTACGCCTGTCGTTGGCAACAGCCTTGAGCACCTTAAAGGTGATAGTGCGATTTAGTTCAGTTCCGCCCCTAATTTTGATGGAGAGCACCCCGGGGGGGGGCACGGGTCCGAGGGTCTGCCACCCCTCTCCCTTTCCATTAAGACAAACGACAGGTCTTTCGGCATATTTAGAGTGCTGCCATGTCGCACCGACATTATACATTTACAAACATCCATGCCTTCTCCTGGATTCGAATCCGGGCCCTTCGGCACGGCAGTCAGCGACGCTAACCGCTATACCGGTTGGGCAAGTTTTATTATAAGACTAAATAATGTTATAAAAAGATTCTAATTGCTTTTAAGACAGCTATTGGTTTTATACAACACGAAGACACAATTTACAGCTTCGCTACACAAAGTAGCTTCGGCTTAAACTTGAATTTTTATACGTTAACATATCGTAAAGAGTGACAGAAACTTAATATAATTCAAATAAATTACGAAAATTAGGTTAGAAATGATTTATAATGCTTCTTTAGAAAAAGAAAAGAATTAAAACGAAATCACTATCTACCTTCTAAAAAATCATTTATTTTCAAATCTTATTCACTTTCTAAACATTAACTGCAAACCTTTAATAAGACGGAATTTGTCAATATCATTACTTTTAATTAGCACACCTTTGTCGCACTGGATATTTTTGGAGCTCCTTGCCGCGTTAGACACAGCATTTTTTCACGATTTTTCAATATATTACGAAATAAAAAATAAGAGCATCATAATTAAAGGTCATTACGCATGGAAGCAGGCAATTTTAGCCGCCTCACCTGTAAACTCCATTCCATCCCCCCCCAAAAAAAAAGGTAATCACAGACCCACTGAAGATGTGTTAGCCCCATTTACACAACGCAACATATTTCCAAACAAGTCTCTTCCGACGTCTGCATCGCCACTACTGGTCCATCTGAATACGCGAACGATACTATTGTACTATTGGCTTAACAGAAACATATTGTCGGCACTGTCAGCAAGAAAGGAAATATAGTTGCTGACGACTTAATTGGCAACAACCAGTGAAATTACATATGGAAATCACGAGTTGTACGAGTGTGCTCTGTTTCATTTTGCTATTCTATTTGTTTTACTATTTCATTTAATTTTTACATTTTAATTTCTTCATGATATCATTAATTAAAACTAACTTTGAATTGCTGCAAGTTAATCAACATCAGATGAATCCACTCTGATATTCGTTTTTTATATATATATAAAAGATACAGAGAAAATTAACTGAAAACAAAGAGGTAAAACGCGGCTTCACAAACACTATTCACACCATCATCCGTCGAAATTTAAGTTTGTCTATCAATGCTATGGAGGTCTCCTACTGGATATAAAACACGTCACGTACACCTTTAATTGCCTGAGTATCTCAAAATATCAGAAAACTTTAGAACAAAAAGTGCGATTAAAATATTATACTAGGCATTAACATTTCCGACTTCACAAATTTTTTCTTGTTTGCGTGATAACATTTTTACTTCTTGCCCATATCATGAATGTCATAGCGAGATATTCTTTAGGAAGTTTGAATACGATAAATGACAACAGCAGTGGCTAATCTCAATTTACATACATAGGCAAAGAAAGATAACGCTGTATATAACCAACAGGTGTCACAGAGATGGTGAAATCGGAAATAAAGCGTCACAAGAAAATCCTAGCAAATAAATAAAACTGAATAAGCAATATGAGGCTGTTTCCAAACAGAAGACTAGTATATACCTAAACTTTCAAAAGCGGATGGGTTTCGAAGTGCATTTTTAAGTTTACTGTAAATTTCCGAAATGAGAGAATTATTTCTGGAATTTATCGATCGATTTAAAATTTATTTTGTTAGCAGCCTCATTTAGTTTCATGATAAAATACTACTCCAAATTTAACATATTATTAGTTATTTATAACTGTCTGGAAGCTAAAAAAAACCGTCCCTACTTAAGATTTTAAATAATTTATTTTATTATATGACTCATGATCTCTTAATCAAATGCAATTTTTCGCCACTCCCGTTACTTGAAGAAAGATATTCATTAAAATCTACGGCACAATTTATCTTGAGTTTTGCGATATTTACTAAAAGATAAAGAAAGACGATACTGTTAAAAGTAAACTGGAAGAAATTCACAGAAACTAAGATAATTAAACACTAAAAGTAACACTGACATATTTTTCAATGCGTACAACGAAACCATAGACACAGACTATTAAAAATAACATGCACAATTTCAGAAATTCTTGTTCGAAGAGAAAAGTGTCAAACAGCATAGTTTGAAACATAATTTTAGAAATTTTGATGTGCACTTAATTTCTTTCCCTTTTATTCAAAATAATGCATTTTTATTACATCCATAATTTCATCACAGACAGTTCTCGTAAAACAGTATGAAAACAGGATGGATTGTTAAAAACAAGACGGCTTTATTTCTATCTGACTTTGGGCAATCACAAATAACACCTTCGAAGTCCTACGTCTACCTTTTCTGTAACCCTACTATATACATTACTACGTCTTAAAAACACTGATGGCACACATATTGCGTACGAAATGCTAATTTGACGGTAGTTTTTCTTTACACTGAAAAGAAATTTAAAAGAAAATTATGATATGAGTATAAAAGAAATTCTTTTGCAACTGAAATATTCAAAAAGGCTCAGGTGGCCTTGGCTGTTTTACTCCCAGTTCAGCCGCCGAAAGGATAATTCACTTATTTTATTCTCAAAGCAGCCAATCCCAAAATATCCCCTCATCTCATTCGTAACACTATTCACATTTTACACCACTTTGGGATTCAATACATCACTTTTTTTTTAAGACTCCTATTTAACAAATCTAGCATAGTGCAACAAGTTAGTAACGGAAAAAGGGAAAATTGCTGTTAAAATAGGTTCTGAAAAGAAATGTCAAGAGCGAAGACAGCTAATATAAATCATAGAATTGTTGTTATATAAAAACGGAAGTAAATCACCCTCATACGAGTTAAAAACTTTCGTACTTTTGTTTCGAGGGTCTGGAAAACGGTGGCTGAATTGGTGGGAATGGTAGTCAAGGAATATTCCTGATTCGTTCTGAGCTGGGGAAAGGTTTGTAGGGAATTTTATGTTATTAATTAATTATTTATAATTTCATCCTTTATTGTAAATTCTTCTTTCCGTATTCCTCACCAGGCTGCAAATGAGTAAGGATCGTTTGAATTGAGGTTTTTTACATTTTAAGACACAGCGTGTTTCTAGCATCGCGTGCGCACTGCGTTGTGAGCTTCCTGCCAGCAGTTATTCGGTTTTGCGTTCTACCGTTGCCGATATTTTAATTCCTCCGCTCCGGTACAATCAGTGCGCCAGCTTCTAGTAGTATTTAACTGTGTTGTCTCTGACTACTGTTCAACCTCTGATTTAATTTGGGCTATTCCATTTCATTTTGCATCACCACGAGTTGTGGTTATACTGTAGTACAACAGAATGGCTTTGTCTCCTAGATTCTGTTTAAATAAAATGTTACTTTTAACCTTCTCACGACTATGTTGGTGTTTCATACATAGCGATAATCCGTTTCCCGTCTGTTAGTATTACTGGACAACAGCACTGCCGGATCAAGTGTAACCCTGCATGTTAAATCTAGACATCGTGCAACGCACTGTACAACACACTTGTATGTCAGACAAAAATGCAACGCACTGCACTTTTAACAAGACTTTAAAAATTACCATTTCCATTGCTGCTATTTGGTATATCATGTGTTCGTCATGCGCTTTTCTTACTGTTGTTGTCACTACTTATCTTCAAGGTCCGCATGAATAATCATCAAAACGGCTTCCATGGATAGTGTTAGGGTGTGTGCCTGTCCTTTCCTTTGCCGAAAAAATTTTAACCAGCTTCATTTCATTTTTATCAAGAGTATTTGCGAGGAATGGAATCCGAGAATGTTATACGCTTCTTCGCTCACAAGTAAAACTTTTGGATTGGCGTACTTTAAGTATTTAAATTCCTTAACGATATTGTACAGCAAGGATGTCAAACTCGCGGCCCGGACAATATATCGGCAAATAATAATATATAATAATAAAATAACATATCGACGAAGAAAAAAATGAAATGTTTACTGCTAAGTAATTAACGATAATTTATTCAGTGTTGTTAGATTACTCACAGCGAGCTGACACACACACTACTTAAATTACAAATGCGTGTGAGTAGCTTGCCTTCAGCTACCTTCGGCTTTTGGGGGACACGCGCACTCAGAACTTGTACTCATCCCCCGATAGCCGAATGTGGCCGAACTCATGGTCTCAGTTTTCCAATCATAGTTTTGTACGATATATTGGTGCATGCATGCATTTTGCTTTATTATTAATTATTACTTAATTCATATTGTTACGGATTTCATAGTTATTTATTTAGTTAGTTTTTTTTATTTAGAATTGTAATTAGATTTGCTTCATGTTGCCTTAGCAACGCAGACGATTTTTGAAAAGACAGCTGCGTTGGAAGGTTAAAAATAGAACAGCGCGTGCATTTAATACCTAATAAATAAATATCTCGTAATTGCTGTTGCCATCCACAAAAATCCAGATATTTATAGATGTTTCCAGTATATTCGAGAAATTAATTATAAAGCTTATAAAAGCCGAGAACAAACAACTCATCTCAGTAGTAGCTGTAGTTCTAGCGAACTGTTTGTTTACTTAATGCTGTGATTGATTTGTAGCGATTTCGCTGTGAGATAGAATTAGTTTCTCTGTTTTGAATTGATTTTTGCTAAACGTTTGACATTTTGTGATATTGTTAGAATATTTTTGAAGAAATATTTCAGCATTTTGATTTATCTCTTGTGGAAAGAATAAATTTTTGTTAACTTTTTAACGTTAACCGTGTTTATTCCAGCCCTTTGTATTCAGTATGTCTATATCAAAACCAAGTGGTAGTAAAATTAAACGAAAAATCGCTGACGAACATAGAATATTCCAAGTAAAATGGGAATTAGAATATTTTTGCTGTGAAATAAAAGATAAAATAATCTGCTTGATATGTAATAATACTATTAATGTACCAAAGTTATATAATATTAAACGTCATTACGAACAACACAAATCGAAATATAACAATTACGAAGGATTAATGAGAGAAGAAAAGTTGAAAGAGCTCAAGTTAGGAGTGAAAAAGCAACAGTCCATGTTTAGTAAAGTATTGCAAGAAAGTGAAGCGGCGGTACATGCAAGCTACGTCTTGTCCGAGTTGATAGCTAAACATTCGAAGCCTTTTACTGACGGTGATTTCATCAAGGAATGCCTAATGAAAGCTGGAGAAATTGTTTGTCCTGGAAATGTGAAGGCTTTTCAATCAATTTCATTGTCTCGAAATACAGTTGCGGAAAGAGTTACTGATTTAGCCGCGAATTTAAGTGATCAGATCAAAGCAAAATCATCTAGTTTCGAAAGTTTCTCCATTGCCTGTGACGAGAGCACGGACATTAGTGGCAAAGCTCAATTAGCAGTGTTTCTTCGTTCTTGTGACAAGAATTTTAACATTTTTGAGGAATTACTGGAACTAATACCGATGCCTGGTACTACCACAGGAGAAGATATATTTACTTGTGCTTTTGGACTTGCAGAAATACAATATACATTTGGCAAAATTGTGTTGCAGAAATACAATCTACCTTTGGTAAAATTAAATTCTGTAGCTACAGATGGCGCTCCATCAATGACCGGGAAAAACAAGGGCTTCGTAGCATTACTAAGAAAATAAACTTGGTGAAATTCATGGTTCAAACATTCATCATATGCATTGTGTTATACATCAAGAAGTTCTATGCACGAAAGTAATAAATATGGAGAATGTTTTGTCATATATAAAAAAAGTTATAAATTTGATAAGATCTCGAGGTTTAAATCAACGTCAATTCACTGCTTTCTTAAGTGAGTTAGATAGTGAATATTTGGGTTTGTCCTACTATACTGAGGTAGATTGGTTATCTTGCTCCAAGATTCTCAAACAATTCTAAGAAATATGTCAGTTTTTAAAAACGAAAAATCAAAACGTAAGTTTGTTTTACGATCCAATATGGATACAAGATTTATCTTTCTTGGTTGATATAACCAAACGCTTAATCGATTTAAATTTACCGTTACAAGAAAAAGATCATATCATAACGAACATGTTTGACATAATTAAAGCATTCAAATGTCAGCTAGTTCTTGGGGAAAAACTATTTAAAAATGAAGATTTGACGCACTTCCTGACGTGCTGCATGAACAAATCAAGTTTAGATGATACTTGGTCGTATCAAAAATACGCAGAAAAAATTGCAAATTTAACAACTGAATTTGAAACGAGGTTTAATGATTTTAGTTCCCTTGAAGACAATTTTTTTTTCTTCGATTTTCTCAATAAGTATTGACTCAGTACCCAGCCATATGCAAATGGAGGTGATCGAGATTCAATGCAACTCAAATTTGAAAGCAAAATTCATTGAAGTCGGCGTGCCTGAATTTTACAAATATTTACCAGCCAGGTTTGAAAATACTCGAAAATTCGCATATGAAATTATTTCCATGTTTGGTAGCACTTATCGGTGCGAGCAGTTATTTTCAGTCATGAAAGGTAATAAATCTCCTATTAGAAACCGTATTAAGGATGCTCACCTGTGGTCAGCGTTGAAAGTTATCACTGAAAACAAAATTTCTCCCGAAATAGGCAAGATAATAGCAGAGAAGATCAAGGTATCAGGACGTAAACATTAAATAATACATTATTATTGTATTATTCGAAATAAATCTACGTTTCTATGAATATTGATTTTTTTTTCGGCCCACCTAAAGTTAAACCTTGTTTGTTTGGCCCAAGTGTACCTATGAGTTTGACATCCCTGTTGTACAGTCACAGTCATCCATTCTTTATCCGTCATTCGAATGCCTTACCGGCAACGATGTAGACTATGGCCTTAGCTAACAATTCCTGCATCCAAAATATTTTTGGGGGGGAGGGGGGTATTTTGACACAATTTTGATTCATCTTAAGTAAAGTACAGAAAAGCTTTTATCAGAAATAAAATTTGCAAGATATCAAGAATGCAATAACTCGAGGATTATGTGTACATAGTACATGAAGATCGAAAATACAAAAGAGAACAAGCACTAAGCATGCAAATGGGGCAATTTTACAAACAGAAAAGTAAACCAATCAATAGAATTGAAAATTGTAAAAAAAAACTGAAACAATGAAAATTGATAAATTATTTATTTATCGTCAAAGGAAAAGATGTAGTTACTACCATTCCACATTCATTATTCTTTTTCACAAATCTACTGTCCCTTTTTATAATCATGACTTTTATTCTAAAAAGATTAAAAAAATTTTTATTCAGGGATTATGCGTTTAAGACCTTCATTTTATACTTTAAACTTCATAAAAACATCTCTTTTGTATTTTCTCTTTTTAAAAGGTGTAAAACTTTCATTTTAATGTTTACTGAAATTAAAATGCTCTGTGGTTGCGATAGGCCTTACATTTTATTTTCATCTAATAGTTAATGCATTAAACATAGAATTGCTAAAAATCATAAGAAATTATATAGTTCGCGCAATAATCTCAGTAAACAGGGTCCCCCATTTATGCACAAGATAAATTCCTGGAAATAACTTTAGATCAGATCTTTGTAACGAGGATGTGGTGAACGCAGTGGCATACACAGAGCTTTCACCGCCCAAGGCGAAACATTCGTCGCCCCTCTCATTGCATACCAAAAGATTTATAACATGCCAAAACGACAGACAAGGAAATAAATAAAAGTTATGTCTGTATATAAAAGCTTTGTTCCAACTTTCTAAAGTGCTCTTTTGCCGTTCGTCTAAGAGCAGAATCATCGTTGGCATTCTAGAAAGAAGTTTATTTCATTGCACCAGTTACTGTGCCGTGAGTATAGTATTGTGAGATATTTTAAACTCAATGTACCCACACGTTTCTAGGTAAGTGCTTCCTAATCAATTTGTATTTACGCAAATTCCTCTCACAATAAACAACACTTATAGCAGTAGTGTGGGAAATTTGTAGGAGTATTACAAAATTTTAAACTGCACTTTGAAGGCTATAATTTAGAATTAACTATAAAGGCTCAAACGGACTGTACTTCTATTTCTTTATTTCTGTTTTCCAAACAGTAACAGAAATAAAACTTTGAAGTATTTCTCTTTCAGAAAGAAATTCTTCCGTATTCGTGCCATTGAGTTTTAAGGTTCCTATTACTTTAAATAACCAGTTATTTTATGATTTAGATCTATACGCTTACTTCTCTCTTTCCTATTAGAATGCAAATTATTTCAAGAGTATACAACGTGAGATTTTTCGGATTGTAAGTGTATTTCTGCCTCTCGAGGCCATGTTACTAGGTTAGAAGATTTCATTCTTCAGCTTGCATTATACCTGCCGATATTTAAATTGTTACGCCCGTAAGAAGTTTCAAGCAACTTCGCTTTAAATCTTTTGTGTAGCCCTTGGCTATTAGGCTTAGTTTAAATTTGAATTCCCTGTTACTTTAAGTTACACGCCACAAGTGGTTGGTTGATTTGTAAGCACAAGTCGTGCATTTATGTTCCAGTTCTGATTTAATACAAAGGTTTGTTTTAAAACCTTCTTAAGACTTTGTAATTCTGTTCAGACGAAGCGATATTTCGCTCCAAGTCCATTAGATTTTGTTGGGTTTGTTTTATTTGATTATAGCGAAGAATTCGAGGGCTATCCGTCTAAAGGGACTGATGCCTTCGCCGAGGTTTTTCTACAGTAAACGAGCTCGTTACACATGGAGAAAACCACAAAACGTCCATGCAACCAGCCCGTTCGCGGGATTCGAACTATCAGTGTTCAACGACTTTACCGCTCGACCGTTGGTGGGCCTAAGTCTCTTAGGAGTTTTATTAGTCTGCTATTAATCAACTCTCGCACACACACAGATTAAAACTCAATAATACTTTATTTATCCACCGTTGATAAGTTGCAACTGAAATTAAAATGTACGAAACAGAACAATTAATTAACTTTTCACCTAAATTATAAAACATTAGGCAGTTTGTTCTTTATTTTTACGAATTACCAAAAGCAAATAGTCTCTCAAACATCGCATCTACATTACTTTCCCACCAATTAGGTACACGAACTCTACCGGGCATAGCAGTAATATTGTCTATCTTTTAAAATTTTCTCTCACGTGCTCCTAATTTGCATAACCTGCCACTCTGAGCGAATATAAATCACGTAAACCAAAGAAAATACAGGCCAACACATCGTTTAAGCTAAGTTTTAATTAAGTTTCAATTTTAGCGAAATTAAAAAATAATTGCCACATGATAAGTAAAAAATTGCATAGCTTATATCTTATTCTGAGTGGCAAGAAATTGTTTCTTACATTCATATGCACTCTTTTTAAGATACTTCCCTCTGTGCTGCAAGTACTGATGCCGGTATTGTTATACAGTTTCATAGGGGGATTCTTATGTTATTATAATAAGTACTGGTACCGGAATTGTTGAAACGGTTTATAGAGGATCCATATATTATTACATATAATAACATATGGGTCACCTATGAAACTTAACAATTCTGGTATCATTACTTGCAGCACAGGGGCGTTTTTTTCTTAAGGTAAAACTGGTAAAATCTTCTTTAAAGTCCCATTTAAACCGAGAAAGATTAAACTTTCTCGCATAGCTCCGCACAGAAAACGACTTGATCAAAAATTACAATATAGTGAGATCGTCAACAACCTCGCATTAAGAAACCAAGAAGATTTTTAAGAGGTTGCATTTATAACAGGCTGCAAACGCGTTGTTATTATGTTGTTTACAAATGGCTGGACACTTGGGACTTTTTGTTGGGAATGGCTAATACTCGTTATTTAGTCGTTTCCTCGTTAAGAATGTCGCCAAGGTGCACCATAGGGGCAATCAATTTTACATCCTGAAGTACGAGGAATTTTGGTCCAATTTTGATAGAGGGACGGATTCGAAGTTCTTTTCTCTTACCACCAAGCCTGTCTATAGAATTTTCGTCTCGCGCCCTCATGCCGCATTTACAAATTCCAGGACTTCTCAGGGATTCGAGCCCGATACGGCAGCACTAACCACTAAACATATCAAGGAGATAATTCAAATGTTGATCTTTTCACTAAATAAAAATATGTCGGTGTTTGATATATTGTTATGTTTTAATTCACACAAGGCATCAACTGCGCTGATCGTCTAGAGCACCGAAAATCTTCCTTGACTGTAGTAGTAATAATAATAAAATACTTCTGCGAAGCAGAATGAATTATAAAATTACTGTGACATTTTTTTTTATTTCAAACAAAGAGAACATGAAAACAAGCTTTTACAAAATGTTTACAATGTTTTACCACTAGCCTAATGTACATAATTAGGTTATACGGATTTATCTACTCGTGAAGAAGAATTATGAATTTAATTAAAAATTGTCTTCATGGGTTACCTTATGAAACCATTTATAGATATTGTATAAGGGAACTGAGTCGTCCGGAATCTGAACTCTTTCAATTAATTCGCCATTCCATGAGCTGTGACTTTCGGACTACGTCGTAGAAAATTTTAAAAAAAAAAGTATTTTCAAGACATAAAATGATTCAT
>KK113246.1:67639-88970 GCA_000611955.2 Stegodyphus mimosarum
TTTTTTTTTTTTTTTTTGTGTTTTATTATGAGCATTTTGTTTTCATTTAGAGAAACAAATTATTTCTAACTTACATTTAAATGCGATTTAAAATAGCTGATTTGTTCTTAGTTCTTAGTCAGTTTCTTTGTTTCCAAAACATTTCACAGACTAAACTTCGAACGTTAAAGCTACAGCGAATATTTATGGTAAATTACATTCACTCTGTTTGACTCTATTCTTTCATTTTTAATTATTAAGTTCTTATAATACAGATATAATTTGAAACGACGTTTTCAGAATATTCCAAGAATCCTAAGAGTTAAATGGAAAACAAGTAAAGACAGGAATATATAAAATTCTGACTTTATTTAAATATGATTCAGTTATTCAGTAAATATTATGGCTTAAGAAATAAAATCTATATTATCTGAAAATATTTAAAACATTTTCCAAAAATACTTCTAGAATTTTCTGTTTTCCTAAGACAACTAATCATTTTATCCACGCAGATAAAACTACAGAATTCCGCTAATTTCAGTCGTTTCTAGAATAAATTAAATAGTTGCAAATTGAATTAATGGAATGTAGTTCCAAAAAGGGCTAACAAATTAATTTCATTAAGGCACTATTTTGACAGCTTTTCTTATGTGTATAGTAAACACAAGTAGAAGACTTTAATTGACCGTTTATGAAAGCACTTCTCGTACGTCAGATATATTGGATGTGCTTTCTATATTCAACTAAAAAACGTAGTTCTTCATCTGTATTATTATTGATTGCTAACTGTAACTTGAAATTACACTAGCCAAACTTATAAAAATGCATATTACAAGCGACACACACACACACACACACATATATATATATATATATAATAGAAATTTATTTACCAGATTAAACTTAATTGGAATGATCCTTTAAATTCTTAATTTTAATTGCATACATTACCTCCTCAAGGCTCCATATTGCATCATGTTAAATTACTCCTCCAGCAGTACTGCGATGAAAAATCTTTTGCCCAGTCGCTGCTCAGGAATAAAACAAAGACGTTTTGATCTTATAAACACTTCTGCAGTTATTACGCATCACTTTTTTGCTGCTTGCTCTTTCTAGCAAAGTCACGTCTCTTCGCTAAACGTCTTTTTCTATTATCTGAAATGTAAATCGCGTATATGAAAATTGTAGGGCATGTTTTGCACAGTTAGTGTTGCACCAATTTAAGCAAAAATGTATTTCTGAAAACTGTTTCTCTTCAAAATAAAATTATGTTTTAACCATCAAGTCAGCTGTGATTTTCGCTCCAGTCAGATCTACGCAGCGGTTTTTTCACCGTGACTGAAAAAATAAACTGGTTTCATCTTCCGCAAAAACTACTACATCATATAGTATACATATAATAACAGGATTAAAACAAAGACTTTCCGAACTTATAAATACTACAGCTGTTATCACACATCACTCTTTTGCTGCTTGCTCAAATATATATATATATATATAATGTTTCATAACAGTAAATTTTATTTAATTATTTATTAAATTTAAACAATTCATTGCGCCATTGCTGCAAGGAATGAAATTTAAATTATAGTAAACAGTAATTACTTAAAATAGTAAATTTAAGATAAAAATTATAATTTAAACAGAAATTGTGTATTATTAGAGTTAATTATGAACCAATCTATAATATCATTTAAATTCAGTAGCATAAGTAAATCAAGTTCAACCAAAACTTGAAAAAATTCTACTAATTAATAAAATACTATTTTAAGTAATTACTGTTTACTATAATATATATATATATATATATATATATGTAGCAAATGTAAGGAAAAGACGGAGAGCGTCGGTGCGTAATAGCTATATAGGATAGTTCATAGATCCATATTGAAGAGGAGAAAGCTGATTGCGTAGTATGCTAATATGTTGAGTTCGTAATATCTAAGAAACTCGGCAGTCGATGCGGTTTTAATTCCATTTTTATTTGCAACTGAGATTTGTGGCCACAGTTCCTTTGGCACTCTATTCTTGCCTATTCAAGAACATTTACATTTTTGATAATATTGCGTTAGGAAGCGAGCACAACGAAATAGCGACTAAACAGCGCAGAACTTCAGGCTGAAAGTGCGTAGTTATTCAATTTGGAAGCACATGAAGAGAAATGTTTTGGTTTAATTTAAAAGTTTCAGTTCCCAATTATTACGTCATCCGCGATGCGCAAGCGGTACAAAATGGAATAATCTAGAAATGACGCAATCCAGAGAAGTTATTACGATTTTTAGAACAGAGAGGGAGAATTAGAGCTACCGTTAGTTTAAATTATAATTTCGATTTACATATTTTTTATCTTACATATCCCTCCTTCAAAGAGAAAAAGGCTTGGCGACAGAAAAGCCTTTTTAGAAAAAAGCTTTAAAGCAGTAGCGAAACAAAGGAAACTACAATAGTGGTAAAAATTGAATTTTGATCTAAATCCTTTTTTTAAATAACAAAATCAGCAGTAGAGAGGAAGACGGGAGGAAGTTGTAAGTTTCATTTAGAGAGAAAGTTTTGGTTTACAATTATTTGATTGGGCAAGAGGTATTTGCATTAAAGCATTATGTAATTTCGAATGAACTCGAATTTGGGAGAAAGAATGAATTTAGGGGAGGAGCACCAAATTTAGAATTTTAATTTTGAGGTTGCCAATTATTTTTTAAAGCAGCTATCATATTTTATTAATTTTACGCTGATAATTTTTTGTTTAAAAGTTGGTATTATGTTTTGTATTTTCAAAATTACATCTTTCACATTCTGCTGCTTTAATGCTTTTTTTCCACCCTACTCACCCAACATTTCTTTTGAATGGAGGGGAGGATATGTAAGATATAACAAAATATGATGGCTACTATATTATTGGCGACCTCAAAATTAAAATTCTAAATTTGGTGCTCCCCCCTAAATTCATTCTTTTTCTCAAATTTGAGATCATTCGAAATTACCTAATGTTTTAATGCAGATAGTTTCTACCCAAACAATTAATTGTAAACCAAATCTTTCTCTCTAACTCGAATTGAAAATTCCAACTTTCTCCCGTCTTCCTTTGAACTGCTGCGTTCTCTTTCGCTTCCGCTTTCATGCTGGCAACATGCAATTTTTTCCATGCTGCGGCTTATTTGCCTGAAATGACGTCGCATCTTTTTATCTGTGCATATAAGATATTATGGTAATTGTTATGATTAAAGAGTATATTGTCTACAAGGAATTATTCTAGTGTGCCTGCAAATCAGCAAATAAAGATGATAAGTGGCTGAATTTAGTTTGGTATCAACTCTTTCCTCTCGCCTTACCACTCAGTAATCTATGCAATATCGAAAGCTGTTAAAAGTTATGTTTTTCTCTACACATTTGGAATCATTACATATATATACATGATGACTATTCAAGGTGGCTAGCATGCAAGCGGCTAGTTAATTCAAATTAAGAAAGACGTAAACAAAAAAGCATATTAAATTCGTTTTGACAAAACATGACTTAAGAAAGATGCGCATCAAATAGTAGCTTATGTGAAATAATTTCCGCAAATTCAGTCGGCCATATTGAGGGTTGACCAGTTACTATTCACCATATTTTAGTCAGGACGATACTATACCGTCTAAAAGGATTTCAGAGCAGAAATATGAACCAAGTGTGACTTCTTCAAATTATGAAGAACAGATCTTCCAGTTTGCTACAATCATTCACATCACAAGAATATGCAAAACACTTAAAGGCTATTTGCTTAAGAGAAACTGGCTCTGTTCACGTCACACATCTCAAAAACCCCTATTCATATGCATCAGTCACGTTTTAGCGCCAAACATAGAGCTGCACAGAGGGTAAGGTGAGTAAGGCATGTGCCTTTAGTAAGATATGAAAGACAACGCAATACAGAAATACTTAACTAAATGTCAATATAAAAGTGATAAAAGTAATTAGGGAGTAGAGTTATGACATTTTATTCCGCTGTTAAAATCTCTCATCGTGGCTGATGCAAATCCTGGAGATTTAAAAAACAAGTCACATCTATTTTTCCTATGAGCAGTTGCTAAATCGGTTTCTATCGATTTTGAGAGTAATTAGACACGTGCACCTTTTCTTCAGAATCAAAGATACTTTTGGAAAATGAGAGACACAACTCTTTTTTTGACGAAAGCAATGGAAAGAGCAAAGCGAACATGGAGTAGTACAATCTGACAAGAAAAATAGTAACAAAACAGAAAACAGGATATTATAACTTTCAAAGCTTTATGAAGGCTTAGTCGGTAACTTAAAAAAATATTAATTATTTTTTTCGTCTCCCCTCTCCCTTTTCTTTAAATCCTTCTGAAGAAGTGAAACTTGTATTTGATAGCTTCCGAAATCGACAGAATCTTATTCAAAATCTGTCCCAAATTAGGTTTGCTTTTTGCCCAAGTTAAAATTTTACATTTCTCTTTTTCTATATTATTTGAGTTATCCTTAGCTGTAGTGATTGGAAATACTTCAAATTAATTATTACTTAAATATTTTTCAGAAACTTACATCTTCTATTATGCTGAATCTGTGCTCGCAAAAATTTAATTAATTCCTTGCTTTCTTTCCGAGTCTTTCTCAATCAAAATTTTTGGCTCTCAGCCCAAAATGTCTGCGACAGACGTCATTTCATGTCGTTTATGGTTAAGTGTCAAGAGGACATTTGAAGCTATATAATCTCCTTTTTCATTAATAAAACTACCTTTCAGTTTGCATATACCCATTAAGAATTATTTAAAAGCAGATTTTTTAACCTCTGCTCCCATCATACAGAAATCCTTTGAGCTGGGTCAGACAGAAAATGATATTTCATGAGTTTTTTGAGTCGTATGTTCACGAGAGAAAGTGAAACGTCACATAACTAATGAGCAGTTATCCTAACACCGCTGGAGGTTATGCGATGGCATCCGACCACTTTGATCGAGTTACAAAGACATGGTTCCAGGCTATTTCGCCTACTTATGGAAAAATCGATTCCGCGCTGCATCGGGGCGTTTGATAAACGATGCCTAGGATGGTTGCCATCTTTTACGGAATTTTTTTCTCTAGATTTCTCGCGTAGTTCAGCAAGCAGCAAGAAAATGACTTAGGTGCCTTATCTGAAGAGATAAATTTCAAGAATCGTGTAGTGGATTCGGGGAGTAGGTTATCTGGAAGAACATTTGTCGCTAAAAGGTATATCACGATTTTGGCGCACTTACTGATATACTCTCCGAAGAACATCTCCGAAGCTTGAAAAAAATATCTTTGCTTACGTCCTACGCATGAGTTAGAATTTCATGAGAGGAGTCATTAAATTTCTGGCGATTATGAAATTGTGAGTATTTTACGAGCTCTTTATTTGTACCGTTGAGGAAGTGAAGTAGTTCTTTTTTTTTGTTCTACTTCCTCAAAGGTACGTAAAGATAGGGAAAAAATTAAGCAAGTAATTTTCGTGTTGCTTAAACGTTCGCTGAAGCTAAATTACACAATGAGTCTTCAAACTCTTAGAACTTAACCAATTTCATCGAATCTGCCAAACGATAATCCTGACTGACAGCCAGGAATAACTGACAGCCTTTATTACTATACTATGTCAACTTACTCTTGCTAAAATTTTAATTTAGCAAGAGCAAGTTGCGGGAGTTGCTTTTACTAGGAGCTAAAATTTTAATTTAACAAAAGTAAGGGCGTAATTTTTAAGTAGTTAATCGTTTGGTTTGGATCTAGTCTGTCTTGGATTCGAAAGCTGAAAAAAAGAATAACAATGAAGTTTTGCTACATAAAAGGCTAGAAGAAAAAATAAGCAAAACTTTTTAAATAAAACTTGGTGTTTTACTTATGAACATAAGATAAATGGCCAATACCTACCAGGAATGGAGAAGGCTCACCGCTGCCACAGAAACTTTGATTTCAGAAATCTTGAGCAAAGGCTATGTTCAGGACTATATTTTATTGGAAAGGGATAATTCACAAAGAATTTCTTGCTTAATGGGCAATCTGTGAACTCCGTATTTTATAAAAAAGACTACTGAAGAGAATTCAGCGAGTTAGGCATGAGAAAGCTCAATCGAATACTTGGTTTCTGCTGCTCGGCAGAGCGCAATATACAATTCTACTCTCGACGAGCAGTTTCTTGCGAAAAAACGTTTCGCAGTTCTCAGCAGCCTTTATTCACCTGATTTGGCATCTGCAGATTAAATATAGGTGAAACACATCAGTTTAAAATTAAGCAAAAGAGTAATATTATTTTGGCATAAATTTTGAATAAAATTTTATGGATTTAGAGGGCAATCAGACATATTCATCTTTTTCAGAGAAAATATTTTTACCTAAATACTCTTGCACCCGAAGAAAAGGGACGTGTGCCTTATTGATCTCAAAATTAATAGAGTTTGATACAAAATCTATGCCAAAATAAGATTGCTCTTTTGTATAATTTTAAACCGTAGATTTTTTTTCCCTAAAGTGAAACCCCACCTCATTATCTGAGTAACACTGATGAGATTCAGAAAACCGTAACTAAAGACATTAAAAGTGTTCCAAAATATAAGCTGCACGAAGAGATCAAGCAGCTGTGTGAACATGCATACTTAATACGATTGTTTATTGAAGGCTGAAAAGTAGGAATATTGTTTCTTGAGCTTTCTGTATATTTTGCGCGCGAGAACTTGCTCCTAAAACTTCGTGGACGCATTGTGTATATTAATAAGATTCCAATTATCAGTCATATAGTTTTTCAGCTGAGAAACAAAATAACGAAATTTCGAATAACATGTATCTGTGCTCACTGAAGTTTGCAAAATATTGGTAAACCAAAACACCTTAAACAGAAAAATTATTTAATCTGTTTAGGTCTAATAAAGCTATAAAGTGTACAGTGCTTCTTCTCTAAAGTTTTTCTCGCGAAAACGTAACATTTTCAATCTCCCATTTTCCGAAGAACTAAAAATTTTCAAGAAATCTGAAATAAAGAATTTATGAAATTAAAAAAAGTTCTATAAAATTGCAATTAAATTAATTTCAGCATTTGACTTTATAAATAATACATTTCAACAAAGCGAAAGTGTTGAGAACTCTTCACTAAACGGTATGTAGACAATATGTAACGAGTTTCTCTGTAGCTTCATGGCATTTAAACGCTTTCTATTAATTACTTTACTTTAAATTCTTATAAAAATTATATGTTAATTATACTTAAATTGTAAAACATTGGTAAAACTCTCAAGAAGTGCATGCATTGTTTTCAAATTCTATTGCTGAATTTAATGCCTTTGTTAAAGTTCAAGAAATGAAAAAAATTCAGAAATCTTACACATTAACCAAAAACATAGTAATTTTAATCACAAAAACTTAAGCTATAATAATTAGTTAAACCTTAAGCTATAAAAATACCTTAAGCTATAATAATTAGTAGAATGATAAGTTTAGGAAGTTCAGTATGATTGAAGAGTCGTAATTATTCAACTCAAAATTCTGGAATGGTAAAATTTAATACCTTCCTTTTTAGATGATTGAATATGAATCTAGAAAAAGCTGAGCTTGAGAAGGAATGCGATATGAAAATTTCAGATTACTGCCTAATATTTCGAAGATGAATTTACAATGAGATTATTTTCTATGACCTCAGACATCACTTGACTTGTGTCTAATGTAAACAAACAAAACAATTTCATTCTTCCTTTTCTTTTCTTGTGGAATATATGTGATTAAGAATTTTGTTTCAAAAGGTTCTAGAATAGGAAAATTATACAAATATTTCTGTGAGGTTCCTAAAATAATCTATTATTAAAATTGCATAAAACTAAATTTGAATAAAATTAATCCTAAAAATATTTCACTTTTTAAACTGTGATATTTGTTTCAAAGGTTAGTAGAATACATACTGAAAATGAATTTGGAAGATTTAGATTTACATTTCTGAAATGGCAACATAAAGAGGAAATAATGAGAGATCAGTTGGTTTTTGAATTAAATAGTGCACATAATAGAATTTTCTAAAATCTAAATGAAAAAGATTTAGATTTGCCCTTTTCAAATGGTAATTTAATGGATTAAAAAAAATTGACGCTAAGTTCTAAGACGTTATAATAGATGGAGTCACAAAATGATCACACACATGATATCACAAAAAATAAAGCCAAGGAAACGTTAACAACGTGGACTTGTCATTGTCGCCATACAGCGTACGGATAAGACTACGAGACGTATTGCTAAATAAAATTTCACCTACCTTTGAGAGCAAATATCAACGTCCGCATGTTCATAAAAGTGTCTTTAGGCTTAATTTGCATAAAATACCATTGAAATTTCCACTGGTCTTCTAGGTTTCACCAAGTATACATTTGTCTTATAATTACCGTTTACACATTTTCATGTACTTAGATTGTATTAAATCTGAAACAGTTATTTGCAGTCCTTGTGATTTTTGTGCATACTAAGTAGAAAATCTTATGTATTAAAATTAAAACATGAGAGTTATAAATATTCAATGATGAGTAATAAACGTGTAGACAACACCCATTAGAATGTAAGCAAAACCAAAATGTCCGGCCATGATAAGTCGTGACATCAAACCATGACGCTTCATGGCTCCATTTTCATTGCATCGGACAGACGGGGGAACTTACTCCTTTTATTCTAACCTCTTTGGTAGGCTTTCTCTTTTAGTTTAAAGAACTGCTGGCGTAAGTTTACTAACGGAAGTGTGACGATGTTATAGAATAAATAAAACAAACAAAAGATTTTACACACATATTTTACTCTATTTTATTTTTTATTTATTACATTTATTCATTCGAAATGATACTATGTAAAATTGATCAAGATACAAGAAATGAGATACATAATTTAAGATATTCCTAGTATTATTCCTAGTAATTATATTAATTCCTAGTAAATGTTAAATCTATAAAACGAATTGCCGAATGTACTTTGATAGTTACTTGGCACCATATTGAGACTGAAATGATGTTTCATAAAATCAAATGTCTTTTCATTTTGTTTAATGTCTATATTGAAATTTTCCATCATAATAATAGTAACATCGGTATCTAAAGTAAATTCGTCAGCGATAATAAAATAGTTTCATAATATCACATAAATGCACTAACCAAGAACGAACATCTTCGAGATCTCCTGAATTAACTGTTGTATGAATATTTATGAATATATACAGAAGCTAGAAGAAATCTTGAATGTCCTTTAACAGTTATATCAATCATAAAAATATCGCCTGTTTCTGACTCCTGTATTCTCTTACGCTTCTTAGTAAATTCTGTTGGTACACAGTCTGCTACATTCGTCAAATTTCTGTAAATCACAATACTAATAGCTTGGCAAAATAAAATAAAATACAGCAGACAACTATCCGAACACACTGACTGTCTACGGGCGATTGACTGCCAGACGACCTTATCACGCATATACAATCACGCATGCGCACGGAGCTTCACCGAAATTTCGTTATTTTTGAAACGTTGCTATGCGTACACTCTTTATCCAATTTATTTATTTACTTATTTTTGTATTTCTAATGGACCCTTCCATCTACTTAATGACGTATTTAGATCAGCATTTTGTTTAAAAACTCTATACCTTTCGAGATAAATATACGGATTAAATTCTTAAGATATTTACAATTTTTCCAACGCAAGCTGTGATAGTTTCACATATAAGAGCTCGAATATTATTATCTACAAGAAGAAATTAATAAATCTTCCATAGCTTATCATTCTTGATCCCTTAATTAAACTTTTATCCTAAGTTATGTTAAAATGTCCCTCCCCCCTTAAAAGAAATTTTTAGTATTTCTTAGAAACATCAAACATTTATCAACTTTAGTTAATGATTTTATGTCCACTCTTTTCTTTTATTCCAGAAGTGCTTCTAGATTTATCTTATATTTTTTTAATCCTTTTAATTTCAATTTTATTATCATTTTCACATGTATCTATTTAAAATTTAAATCATTTTTTAAATATTTTCCGTTGTTTTCTGAAATTGATTGATAACGTCTGACAATGGTGCCAACTATTTACAAAGAAGTTTCATCATTATAATTTACTTTGAAACCACAAATGCTCTTAAGCCAAATTTATGCGTGGTATCCTTTATTTAAAACCGCAAAATTTTTAAGGGCAGTAATATTCCTAGAATATTTATGTTTAACTTTTTTAAATTCTACATAGATTGAGAGCTTTAAAAGCATAGAACGTTTTTCGAATCAACAAACTACTTTCAGGAAAAAATTCGTTTTTTAAGCGAAAGCCTGCTATACTTTGCATTTGCTTCCACATTATAAAAATAAAATGACTTTCGCAGAATTAGAGAAGAAATTATGCTGTATTTAAACTTGAACATAGGGGAAAAAATAATAATTTATCACATAATAAAATTTAAAGGTTTCGTTTACTTTAATATATTTATAATGAGCTAAAAAGATATTGCTTTGATGTATAAGACATTTAAATATTCCCTAATGACTGGCTTAGAATATCCCCTAAATGTGCAAAATATTTAAATAAAGTCAAGAGCATTACGAAATTATCATTTAAGTTTTTTACTTTGGCTTGGTAAGTTTTGAAACTTAAATTACTCTCAGAAAAGAGGCTAATGATCTAATTTATGGTAAGTTATTATAAAAAGGGAGAGAGGTGAAATATGAAGTTTTAAGCATTTTTTTATTTAAGAGACTTGAATCAATACAAACTTCCGGCTAATAACGTTTTTATAAAGGAAAAAAAGTATTAAAATTACTAAATAATTGTTTACAGATATTTCTTTGATTTTAATCTATTGTTACTCAGCTTTAATCATAAAGGATATTAGCTTTAATTAAAAGTAATGCAAAAAAAGGTTTGTTTTTATAGAAGAATGAATATATAGATGAAATTATTAAATGATCTTATTATTTTTCATACGTGTAATTTCTGTAGCCATACATCACAAAATTTACAGCCACCATTATATTAAACCTAAAAATCTGCTCATGGATGCCATAAAAGAAACGGTATTTAAATCATACTGGACTCTGTTCTTAATAATTTTAAATACCTTTCCTACATCAGATTCATATTTTCCTCTGACTTACCTAAGAAGCAAGTATATTTTGATATCTGCTTATTCGAAATGATCGCAATTAACTGTCATACACTTTACGGAACAAGTCTGCCATTCCTGGAACATCTGCTAGAACCCAGCTTCCAACATCGTTTTCTAAACCACCTTGCTGTCTTCGAAAAGGACACTGACGAATCGAAACGGTGGCTCAAAGCTATGACTTAAGTGACAAAATAAAAAAATAGTCCCTTGGACTTACATTCACATTATGTGGACAATGCAGCCCATATTCCATCTTCCTTCGCGCCAAATATTGAATAACGGTGTAGAAAAACGTGAGAACGGACATTATCCTGATGCACTTGCCAACAAAATATATGCAAATCAGATCGTTTTTAGTCAGACCTATTCGATCAGATCTCCAAACCTGTCATGTAATACTGGACTGCAACAGTTAATATACTATTTAGGTACTGTTAAGTTGATAAATCATTCTAATATAATCAAAGAATTAACCGTTACTTTTGCAATTGGCTTTACGAATTTGGCCTTTTTACTTTCTTGTACGAAGTAAATGAAGTACTGTAATCACGAAAAATCCGAGTATCATATTTCAACGAAAATATCCTTTTTGACCGCTATCGAATGCAATGTAACGAGGTTTTTGCTTGACATCTGACAGAATAAAGGACTCTTTATTCCAAAACGAATTATAAAACTGATTTAAAATGGATTCTGAAGAGATTTTTTGTGGCGCCTGTATGTACGTATGTATGTATGTATCTCGCAAAACTCAAAGATAAGTAGATTCAGAACGTTAAAATTTTGTATATAGGACTGATATAATATGTGGTTGTGCCCCTCCCTTTTTCGGTTGCAATCGGCCGCACCAAAAGTATATATATATATATATGTATTGTAAACGAGTACTCGGCTCAGTGAGCCCAGTTTTTTTATTCTTATATGTAGGTAAATTGCGCATTTTTTGCTCAAAAAATGAATCAGTTACGTTGTTCTTATCTTCCAGTTAAGGTTTTTATACCTTTAGTTAATCTGCATACAATAGTTGTACAGTTATCCACAATTTAAAACTTGCTTAAGTACGGCTAAGCCTCTTCTTTGTTTACTATAGCAGCCATATTTATTTACATTTGAAGCTTAGCAGAATAGTGAGCTCAGTTTCTGCACTTTCAGCGTCTTTTTGCCGAGTGGGACCAAAATTAAACATTCATTTTTGTGCACCGAAAAATCTGCCTTGTCGTTTGCTGGCCGAATTGCTTGTTCTTTCTTGCGTAGAAACTCTAATTTTAATTGTAATTTTTTTTATTGTTTTAACTGTATTTGGTGTTTTATTTTTTCCTATATTTTTCAATTTTTAATGAAGCTATTTTCAGGTTTTATGTGTTTTTGTCTTGCTGCAAACTAAGAACAGAATTAATGGAATGAGAAATATATCTCCAATGAAATTCGAGGAAATAAGTTTAAATTAAATGGAGCAAAAAGTGCGTATAATTTAATATTCCGTAGAAGAGAGTCATGTGATGTACACATCGGATTTTTTCAAATGGTAGAATTTGATGGTTCCTAGGCTGAGTTAGTCTGTTTGTTTTCAGAATCATACTGATGTAATTCGCACTCGAAAATAGTGATGATGGACATTATTATGCTCCATCGTGCCTCGCTAAAAGCTTCTGAAGTTCCTAACACTTATCTACTCGCACTTGCAAGTGCTGAGGAACTAACAGTTTAGGTTCCCATCTCAGACAGATTACATCTCATGTAACGATCATGCAGAATCATGCATGTGCTACCATAAGCAATGCGCGATATCTCCACCAGTCTATCTACAGTTATTTGGCAGTCTTCTCGAAGATGACAACAGCTGTATTTAACAATGTTATTTACCGCACTAAGATCTCAGACACTTTGCTGAAATCAAACATGTTTTCTTTAAACTGTGTGAATCGCCGAAATGCTACTGATTTTGTACAACAGTTTCATTATGCTTGCTAAAAAATTTCATATGCTTTGGTAGCTAATTTCTGCAAACGAAACGAAAACTTCAGCACTGTATAATGCTCATGAAGAGCAGATTCCATTTTTGTCGTCTACTTACCTTTTACTCCAGCTAAACGTATTTCCAAATTTACTTAAAATTTTCTCCCCAAGCAGATGACACCCATGCTAGGAGCATTTTAGAAAATTTATTTTGCTACCATACGTGGTTATGCATGATAAAAATAATTTCATTCTCAAAGGATTTTTTTAACTAGCTGGCAATATTAGATAGATATGAGATGGGTAGAAATCCTAACATGTGAGAAACTCAAAAAATGTAAGATTGAATAATAAAACTGTGTGGTAACATTAGCAACAAAATAAACAGCTTAAGGAGAAGAATGCAAATGGATCAATAAATCATCCAAGATTCAAAATAAATTAAAAATTATCCTCGAAACGCAACAATTAACTCTTAAAAAAACATTATTATTTAATCAAAAGAAAGTAACAAATATGAAAGTATTGCAGTTTATGTGTAAGACTAAAAATCATATAAAATATCGAGTAATTTGTTCTGTGGATATCTATTTAATGCGTACGATTTAATTTCTCCGCTCCTTGAATCATTTCTTTCTTCTTTTTTAAAATTTTTAACTACCATTCCGTTTCGGGGGGGTGGCGTTCCCGATGGTTAAATTTTTTTTCGCCAACACAAACATCAGACACAAAATAAGGCAAAAATCTGAGATTTATATCTTAATCTTGAATTATTAATTTATTGAGAAGGCATAAAATGTTTAATAGCTTCCGACATCGAAGAAAAAAAAGATGCTTGTAATTTTATGCATTCGTCTTTAACATTTATTCGTTTAAAATAAACGAAAATCTTAAAACGTGTTAAAGTCAAAAATACATTAGAATTGATATAAAATAAAATAGGAAAAATATTAAAGAGAATTCTGAATTAAGTTTGTATTCCAGTTTTTGAATAAATATTATTAACTTTTACAAGAAAAATATGATAGGCAAAAGCGTAATAACAAGTTTATATAATAATGTATACCTTATAAACTTGTTCAAACAATTTTAAAACTTTGAATATATCAAAATAACAACAAACGCAAAATCAAAAACTCGTAAACACAAATGATGACCACACCCTACACATCAACTCACACATTAGTGACAGTTACACCGTTAGTGCAGCCACCACGTTGAAACTTTAAAACTGTATATGTAAACAGAATGTATCCATTTGGTTACACTATGCAGTACGCTAAAATTTGTGTTTTGATTTGATTTACACTGCTCGACATTGAAAATGCAACACCAAGAAGGAGTGGTCAGAAATTTATGCAAATTTTAGAGTAGACGCACACCACTGAGTTATGCTAATGATGTGAAATGCGCAGCTCTCCGACGCACGGGAAGTAAGATATAAGGGAAGGAACGTGCAGAATGGGCAATATTCACGTCGTTATTTCTACCAGACGAATTATCGAAGAAAGTTGATACGTGTAATAGGAGAGAATGCCAGGCCGCCGAGGGCACTTCCAGCAGATAGACAATTTTACGAGGGGTATAGTGATCAGACTGAGAAAGGCGGATTGGTCCTTATGTCAAATCGCAGCTGATACCGATATGGATGCGAGCACGGTGCATCCGCTATGGCGAACATGGTTGGAACAAAGGAATGTGGGAAGAAGGAGGGGTGCAGGTGCAGCCAGAGTGACGTCAGCACGCGTGGATCGACGCATCTGCCGACAAGCTGTGGCGGTCCCGCAAGTCACTTGTACCGCGATTCTGCAGCATGTACAAGATACCCTGGATGTTTCCGTGTCGACGAGAACCATTTCGCGTCGATTGGTTGAATGTGGCCTGCACTCACGGCGTCCGTTAAGAAGACTGCCATTGGCCCCACAGCATAGACGCCAACGTTTAGAATGCTGCCGGACTGGAGCGATGTCGATGACAGACTGGGAAACGTCGTGTTCTCAGATCAGTCACGCTTCTGTTTATCCAGTGACAGTCGCCGCATACGTGTGTGGCGTCGATGTGGAGACAGATCTAATCCGGCAGTAACTGTGGAACGTCCCACTTGCGACAACGTGGCATAATGGTTTGGGGCGTTATTGCCTACGATTCCAGGTCACCTCTAGTTTGTATTCAGGGCACTATGACGGCCCAACGATACTTGGATAATGTACTGCGGCCTGTGAAAATCCCCTATCTTCAGGGGCAATTTTTCTGCCGGATAACGCCCGACCACACAGTGCTCGCATCTGCCAACATGCTCTGCAAGGTATACAGATGCTTCCCTGGTCACCGTACTCTCCTGACCTGCCACCGATCGAACATGTGTGGGATGTGATTGGACGCCGTTTGCAGACTCTGCCCCTGCCTTGTTCAGAAGACGAACTGTGGAAATGGTTGAAAGGGAATGAAGAGCCATCCCTCAGGACACCATCCGCACTCTTATTGACTCTATGTCTAGACGTGTTTCTTCGTGCATCGCTGTCCGCGGTGGTCTTACATCCTACTGAGCCGACGCCGTTCTCGCTCTGTATTCTGACTATCATTTTGAAATAAAGATCACTTATTGCTGCTTGCTGTCTCTTTTTTCCAAATTTCATCACTTTCTGACCACTCCTTCTTGGTGTTGCATTTTCAATGTCGAGCAGTGTATATGACTAAATATGAGTATGTTGCCAAATGGACAACTACATGCATTTAAGGGTTAATGGCAAAAACACAAAGATTCGAGGTTCCGAATGCTCCATACTTATTTTAAATGTATAATAATTTATACATATTGCTTTCATACTGAGCAGAACAGAATTTGTTAATTTCACTTGTCATTTTCGTTTGAAGCTTTTGACTTGTTTGTGAGATGTCGAAAGCAACTTTCTAATCTTTGCCCAATTTTTATCTCACGTTTATAGTATTTAATGCAATAAACTATTTCTTTAGTAGTACTTAACTGAAAATATTCGTAAATTTTAATTCAAGTTGTGAGATTTGAAATTAATCGGGCGGCTAAAGTTATCTTAGATTTATTCCCAATACTCAATCTTGTAAAAAGATGTAAATATCGCATTTCTTTTTTAAATAAACGGTCTTCTGTAAAACGAGACTCAACGAGAGATAATCTAGTAAGAATACGATTTATGTGGAAGATTGGTAAACGTGTTCGTTTCTCTCGATTTAGCTAACATCGGAAGCAATATCAGTAGAAAGAATCACAGTTCCTTTAAAAATTAGTTTGAACTGAATTCCTAGCAGTAAGAAAAAACTAACTGGTAAAAGTTTCTCTATAAATTTTACCAGGCAATTTTAAGAGCATAGGTTGCTGATGTTCGAACTATGTCTTTCATTCTGAGCCCTGCTAGTTGTACTGGATCTTTCAGCTGCAATTTTACTCCTAGTTTCAGCATCGCTGCGAAGAGCGAAAGAAAAAAATTACTTTAGGAAGCATTTTGTTGATGGCATGTCAGCCTGATGGATATAGTGGTTAGTACTGAAAGCTGCTGTATCGTTAAGCGATGTTAAAGTTCGAGTACCAGAGAATATTTGGATGTTTGCAAGCGTATAGTGACTTGATGGCATGGGGCACTTAAAATTCTGACGAGCCAAAAGTCCTCTTGAGAGGTTAGCTGGTAAGGCAGAGAAGTGGAAGATCCTCTGATCCGTCCCCCCGGACATTCTCGATCAAAATTGAGACAACATTTACCTTTTTTTTAGCGTGTAAAATCGGTCGCTCCCTGTGATGCATTCTGGGCAATGTTCTTGGTGATGAGATTGCTAAATGACAGGTAGATGTTGGTTTTTCTCGATGAATGCATTAAGCTGCGAATTCCAGTCATTAAAAAAAACAGCAGAAACACAGTTAGTGTTCATTATTCTAACCGGCACTGTAGTTTTACAAACGCTAATCTGCTGACCAGTGGCGGCTCGTAGCTAAAATTAGTGGGGGTGCTGTTCCAAAAAAATTTAACCTTTGTTTTAAACCTGTGTAAAGGGAAACAAACATGTATAAAAAGAAAATTTATTTTGAAACTTCCATGAAATTTTACAAAAGAAAAATTAAACATTTCTTAATTACGTTAACTTAAATTGTTACTTAAATTTTTAAATTCATTTAAAAATGAAATCCATTCTTCTTGTTTTAATTTCCGCGAAGAGATCAATAATTTTCTCCTTGATCTCTGGATGACAACTGAGGAAATTTTTCTATATTGAAAGCATTGCAAGCGCATGAAAACGAAAGCTCTAGAAGTTCACTTACAGTCACATAATTTATTACTTGAGGATGCAAATACATGGTTAAAGTTTTCTGTAAAATAAAAGAACCGAAAAAAAAATGAATTAAATAGAATAGCTGAAAAATAATCTAACCAAGAATATGGTGTATGATTTTTAAACACAGCACACGCGGAGTAAAAAAAAAGAACCAGCTCCCAACGACACTCCAGATTCGGCACTGCAAAAGCGACAGTGCTCTCTCCCTCTCAGCCTCGTACGCTCCTTCCTAAGAGCGCATGTGCAGAACAGCCAAATACCACACGCGCGGAGTAAGAAATAATCACGTTTCCAGAATTTCGGCACTGCAAGAGCCACAGTGCTGTTTTATCTCCCTGGCTCGAGTCCTGCTTTCTGTGCGCGCTTGCGCAGAATAGCCTTGTGAAGCGCAGTTCCCTACAAAAACTTTCGTACCTTTTTCATAAACTGGAGGATGGCTACTGACATTAAGTTTAAGGATTATATATTGTAGAAGTATAAAGAAAAAATTAAAGAAAAAAGGGCTCATTATATTAAATATTAAAAATAATAATAAGTGGAAACAGGGGGTGCTGCTGTTCCACAGTGCTTATTACGCGCCGCCACTGCTGCAGACGTTAATTTAATGAGAAGTTTAGCCTATTAGCTACGAAGAAAGATAATTTAGGAAGCAAAGAAAAGTTAGAAATTTATAGATTTAGTAAATAGTAATTACATAAATAATGCTTCAGTAATCTACACTCATGTCCATAAATTAAGGATAATTCGGAGACACGCGGAAATCGAACTCTAAAATAAATATATAACCTGTAAAATCACTACACACATCTTCAAGAATCATATGCAAATTTCAGGAAGTAACCAGATGACACCGATGGTACGTCACAATGACGAGAGTGTAAGAGAGTGATATATAAGGAATACAGGCAAAGAAGTAAAATTGTTCGCAGGCGCTTTATAAGCATTTCAGTGCAATAACCGAATAGTTATGACACAAAGGACGCATTTGGATGATTTTTACCGTGGGAGAATTATCGGCCGTCTGGAGTGTGGGCGTACCCAACTGGAAGTATCAGACGAACTTGGAATTGCCCAGAGTGTCATCTCCAGGCTTTGGCAACAATTCCAAGATGATGATAATGTGAGTAGACGTTACAGCACAGGTCGTCCCAGAGTTACAACGTCGCATGAGGACCGGTATTTGGCAGATACTGCCAAAAGAAGCAGGCGGAGCACAGCCTCAGACCTGTCTCGTCAGCTCTCTTCAGCCACTGGTAAGACAATTTCAAGGCAGACCGTGTACAGACGCTTAGAGTAGATTGGTCTATATGCTCGGAGACCTGTCAGATGCGTTCCACTTACTGCAACTCACTGTCGCCTGCGGTTAGCCTGGAGTAGAGAGCATGCATTGTGGACACCGCAACAGTGGGCTTGTGTGATGTTTTCCGACGAGTCCAGGTTTAGCTTGCAGTCTGATTCTCGCCGGACTTTCATATGGAGAGCTCCAAGTACCCGTTACCATCAAGAAAACACCTTTGAACGACACCGTTACGGTGGTGCAGGAGTGCTCGTTTGGGGTGGAATTATTCTGGGTTCCAGAACTGACCTGCATGTTCAAATTGGAACCATAACAAGCCAAATCTATCGAGACGTCATTCTGGAACAATATGTACGTTTGTTTCGGGACGCCATGGGCGCACAATTTGTGTTTATGGATGACAACGCCCGTCCTCACCGTGCAAACATCGTAAGCGAATGCCTTCAATCGGAGGATATCACCCGTATGGACTGGCCAGCATTCTCCCCGGACTAAATCCAGTACAGCACGTGTGGGACATGCTTGGCTGACGAGTTGCAGCCCGTCAACCCCCTCCTACATGTCTACCGGAACTTCGGAGAGCATTGCTTTTTGAGTGGTGTAATATCCCCCAAGATCAGATCGATAATTTGATACTCAGCATGCCTAGGCGTTGTACGGACTGTATTGCATCGTCTGGGAGACATACAATGTATTAACAATCATACCAACTATGTAATATTGATTTTTTGTAAATAGATTTTTTTTTGTAATTTGCTCCAGGGAGAAAAAAATCGCTAATTTTTTTAATAATATCAAATATATAGCATGTGCTTTTGCTTTTTACCTTTTGTTTAATAAATAAGCTTTACAAATAAGTCAAATTTGTTTTGCTTCTAACTCTTCCTTTGCCTGATTTTGCATTATCCTTAATTTATGGACATGAGTGTATTTTTGCTGTAGTAGGGATTTATCAGTAATTTTATGTATAATGAATGACTCGAATAGAAGTAATGAATAATAAATAATATTTATAATAATGGAAAGTATGATAACGAATTAAATATTTGATGCAAACTTCTATTTCTTAAACTCATAGGCTATGTATGCCAGTGTGAACATTAGCTAGCATGATTATGGAGAAATACGAGTCATAATTTGAAAATGTAGCATTTGTATATCTGCTACTAAGGCAACTCATGTTTGATAGAAGAATATTTGTAAGCAAAATTTGTCTTCTGATGTACGTGAAAAATTTTGTTTCTCCTGAAATTGCTATTTCCTGCGAACAATGACGAAAAAAATTGCCATAATAGGGAATCCTAACAAAGGATGTACAAAAATAAATTTAGTTCTAAATAGTCACTGACCTTTTAATCTCCAGCAGGGCTCCATAATTACTTTCCTGCTTCTAATGTACGGGATCCATAGAACGTATCTGTTATTCTATTTTACGGAATGTTGCAGAAAAGTGAAAGCAATTGGACAGTGCGCAAAACCCACACAAAACGAACAACATGCAGAGTTTGGCATTATTTCTGTTGTTCCGTCTCATATTAAAAGTAATAATGTATTTATAATGATCAGTATATTATTCACAACATTTTGGGGAGATTTTGTATTTATAAATCAGCTATTTTTATTTGTTTTTGATTCAGTAACGTAAAAGTGCTGGTTTTGCCTTTTTTTTTCTTAGTGAGGTATAATTCAGAATGTTAAGATAATAATTTAAGATATTTTCTGCTTATTTTCAGAACTTAATAAAAAGAAAAGGAGGTATTTGGATATTATATTCAGATCTGAGTTTTTAGTAAATATTTTTTGCTTATATTCAGATCTTCTAATAAGGACGAAAAACACTGCCTTAATAGGGAATCCTAACAAAAGATGTATAAAAATAAAGAAAAGAACCTTCTGAAACACTAATTCAGATTTGAATTTTTAGCACAAAATAGTTATTTGCTCTGTTTTAGATCTTCTAATGATAAAAAAGTGCAAATTTTTTTATGAACAACCTCATACTTAATAAAATGAAATACAGGTTTAGCGATGAATTGTAAACCCAAATGGTAACACAAATTTCATTAATGTTAGTCTTTTATTTTGTTTTTAAATTTAGAACAAGCAAACTTTTGCATTCGGGTTTAGTAGAAAATTATGAAGCACGAATTTAAAAATAGAAAATGTAAAATATAAAGCATTTCGAAAGCTACTAAAAAATTCAGTGACTTAATAATAACAACTAAAATGCACAAACAGCGTTTAATCAAATGTACTTATAAAATAAATTTAGATTACTTGTATATCTCTAAGGACGGGAGAGAAATGGTTTATTAGATAGCAAGTTACAAATACTTACAGACAACAAGTTTCGAAAACAAAATATATTTAAAATTAGAAAATGTAAAAAAATGAAAAGAAAAGAATTATAAATTTTAATTATAAAATATAAGCAGATTAATAGTTTGAACTTGGAAATATAACACTGAAAGCAAATGTAAAAGTGTCAATGCATTAGTTAACAGTTAATCATTAGAATACTATTCATAAAATTAAATAATTTTTAGTAGTATTTCCCACAATGAGAGGTCTTCCTTTCAGAAATTTCTATTTGGGATGCTTAAAAAATGTACATAGGTAACGCACACATTAATTGAAACAGTTTAATAATAATAATAGTAGGATTAAAAATAATAATAATAA